>CAWUDS030004356.1:0-32500 GCA_963859935.3 Lathyrus sativus
TGGGGAATTCTAAAAATGATAGTCAACTGGTGCGAATGACCAATTGTCACTTTTAGAAAAGGAACGAGATCCTCGAATGGAGATGGTACCTATGAGACGGCCTCCACTGGGGAATCTAAAAATAAAACTGGATCACGTACGATTGTAAGATCGATTACAGAATGCTGGAGCATTGAGCAAGGAATAACATCCAAGCTTCTGTAAACTACCCCTCGTGACAGGATCAAACGGACTTTTCGGAACTCCGTAGCAAATATACAGGGTAAAGACCGACTGTATGCCAAAATAAATGGACTTTGATGGGAATTGCCCTGATAAGCTTCTCGAGGGAGAACTGTCACTTATCGTTGGAAGGGACTTATGTGCAAAAAATGGATAAGCACTCAAATAAAGAGGCTGCTGCTTATCTGATAAATAAATCTTCTCGCATTTAAGGTCGGCGCCTGGAATACGATTCTGATTCTTCTCTTACTGAAGGATAAATAAACTTCTTCATGCTTCAAGATTATGTTCTCCTGAACATGAAAAGGGTAAACTGAACTTCCTCATACTTCAGGATCGTGCTCTCCTGAATATGATTCGGATAAAGGGTAAATGAAAATCTTCATACTTCAGAATCGTGCTCTCCTGAATATGAAACTGGCTGACTGGATTTACTCATACTTCAGAATCGTGCTCTCCTGAATATGAAACTGGATAATCGAACTTCCTCATAACTCAGAATCGTGCTCTCCTGAATATGAAACTGGATGACTGAATATACTCATATTTCAGAATCGTGCTCTCCTGAATATGAAACTGGATGACTGAATTTCTTCATATTTCAGAATCGTGCTCTCCTGAATATGAAACTGGATGACTGAATTTCTTCATATTTCAGAATCGTGCTCTCCTGAATATGAAACTGGATGACTGAATATACTCATATTTCAGAATCGTGCTCTCCTGAATATGATTTGGTTGTAAATGAATTTTTCCATACTTCAGAATCGTGCTCTCCTGAATATGAAACTGGATAATCGAACTTCCTCATAACTCAGAATCGTGCTCTCCTGAATATGATTCGGTTCCTGAAATTTCTTCATTCTTCAGAATCGTGCTCTCCTGAAAAACGGCCAACTGAACTTCCTCATAACTCAGAATCGTGCTCTCCTGAATATGATTCCGTTCCTTCTTTTACTAAAGGATAAATGAACTTCTTCATAACTCAGAATCGTGCTCTCCTGAATATGAAACTGCTCAAACCTCCCCGTAACTCAAGATCGTGCTCTCCTGAATACGATTTGGTTCAAACCTCAAGACGGCAGGTAAATGGAAGCCCAACTGCTCCATGGAGATGGCCATTTGCTGCGAGTCATAACGAGGATATGATCGACTTCTTAGGTGAGAAATGTCGTATGTTGATGCTGTAAAATGTAAAGTGTAAAGGGTTGTAACATGTAGGATTGTAAAGTGTTTTACTGATAGATTTTCCAGGCGTGAACTGGCGTGTATCTGTAAAGGATTGTAGTTGATTTTCTTGAAAGGTAGTGCAAAATAAATGCACGTCCGGGTACGGTGATAAACTTCTCAAGCGAGATAGTCGCGTATCTGTCATGGTATGGTGAAAATCTTAGATGGTGCAAAATAAATGCACGTCCGGTTGGGCTTGACGACCGACAAGACTGAGATTCAATCTAGGATCGAGCTAGAAAGAAGACTGGTAATCAAGACTCCATCGAGGGAATGAACTCGAAGGGTAGATATCTTATCCTGGCGAGGAAAGATAGCTGAAGTAACCGTCATCCACGAGGATCGAGCTCCGTGGGGAAACTGGAAACACATATGTATTTTATGCTTAGGGCTGACAATCTATTTGAAGAGAATGGACAAACCCAATTACTCGGCGATAACAACCAATGACGGTGAAACGCAGTGAACCTGTGAATGCTAATGCATATGTTAATGTCTATGTATGTTAATGTTCATGTATGTTAATGTTTATGTATGTAACTATGCAAGATGTTATGAAATGAGTATGTAATGAGTATGCGAAATGAATATATGAAATAGGCATGTGATGCTTATGCCCATGCGTATGCTGACGAAACAGACTAGAGACGGGGCGAGAGATGAAATAAACATCTCGACGGAGATACCCTGCGTTCTCTGCAACCAATACGTCAATCATGGGTGGGAAGGATCCATGGTGGAACCAAATCTGGTTTTAAAGTTCTGAATTCTCTGGGGAGAAGAAAACCTGCTTGAGTGCATAGTACCATGTCTTTACCTGGGGAGAAGAAAACCTGAGGAACACTTTTGAGTTTCCCAAGAAAAAGTTGTCAGCTTATAGTCTCTCTGGGGACTGTGATGAGGCAATAGTTTAGGAGTCTGTTGCAACACTGAGGCTTACTGGGGTATGAAGGCCGCTGTGAGTAAAATCCATCGGGTGCATGAAAAAATTGTGAAATCCCATGGTTTTGATCTTGCAGGACCTTATAGTAGCCGCCATTTGTTTCTTCAAAAACATGGTGCCCCAGGATACTTGCGTTGTGAGGTATGGTCATCTCAAGAGGATTTTATAGAGAACACGGAGTCTGGTTGCCCCACTGTTTTCAAACTCTTTGAGAGGTTTGTCAGGTCTCGACGTAACTGGCACAAATTAATCGTGTTACGACGAAATCTTTGGGAAATAGCTCTTAAGAACGTCAGACTCGCGTTGGTAAGCGAATTGGGAAACTGCCTGCCCCTGTTCAGCAGGATCTTCAAGTTCCACGGGTTATGTTCATATGTAAATCTCTAAGATATCAAGCAAAGTTGTCATGCCTGAAATGCCTATCCTGAGCTTGTCAATGTACACATATATTTGTCTTGAATTTTTGTTTTGAAAAAGATATCGCAATAACTTGTGACCGAAATCACTAGTCGGGATATAAGTTTTAATTATAATGCCAACATGAATTTTTTCTGAGCATAGCTCGTAGGAGTCAGGAAACGTGATCTTGTCGAGTATGCTTTCAACCGAAGTCCTACTTCAATTAGGTCTTTTAAAGGTTGTATCGTGGCTCGGTTCACGGTTTAAGAAACAAAAGGATAAAGGCTCAGAGTTATATTTGTACCCACCCCTTCTTCGTGATGTTCTCCAATCCTAATTCAGTTAATCGGATACGAACGCTCATATCTCAAGTGGATTTGCTATGGTCGAGAACTTATCAAAGCTTTGGACATGGCAGTCACTCACCTATTGTCTTTTGTGTTTGATCCAACACGACTTTGTTCTTTATTAGGGATTATTTATTGTACCCTCTTGTTTGGCTTTTATTCCCTAACTTTTGCCTGGACAACGTCTTTTGATCTGACTTTGGAGTCCAGCGGGATGCCCCAGTTTTGCCTAAGTCTCCTTCATAGGTTTTGACTTAGCAGGCTCTTATTTTTTTGAATATTCTTTTATGCACAAGTCGTGTAAATCTTTTGAAAGGCTCGTGACTGCCCCACTCCTTAGGTAACCGAGGGATAGTCATTGTATTGGATTTATTAAGATGCTAAGGATAAATTCTCGAAGGTTTGCTTTTCCTTTTTGAGGATCTAAGCGCTCGATCGGTTTAACTGAAACCTACCCTGCCCCAGGTTAGGATGAAGGTTCTTAAAAAGAAAGAAAACTCCTACTTCAAGGCTCAAAGAGGTTAACGAGGGATTAACATCCTTATATCTCCAGTGTTTGGGATTTGAAACAATGCCTTACATCATCAGCGGGTTTCAATCGAAAGCATACGACAAGAAATCTGACGTTTTGGGTTCGTCATCCTCCTCCCAATTCTCCATCAGAACAAGAGATCGGGTAAAGTTGGCATTATGATTTATGAAAACGTTTTTTGAATGAGTGAAACGAATGGATTTATTCAAGACAAACATATGCGTTGCATTAATTAATCAAAGATAAACAAGTTCGTACATGCTAAATATGCTTAATCAAAGAGAAATACATATAAATAAACAAATGAACTGTCGGAAAAATCCTTCTAAATGTTTATGAAATCTTGCATTCAAGAGTAAGAGTTTCCTTTGGCGGAGCCTTAATGGAAAGGACGTCTGGTTTACGATCACTGTGAGTCGTCCCGGCTTGCCCCAGTTACGTTGGTCACATCTTCAACAGTTTTCAGTCGCTGCTTCAAAATAACTTTCCCAGATTCTTTGTCAATCATCGTCACGTCATATTTCCAAGGCACAGCTTTAGGATCACTGAAGGGAAACGGACTCGGTCTCCGAATAACTATAGGCTTAGGCTGATTCACTTCAGGGATATGCGACCGTGGTATATCGAACATGAGGTTGGCGGAGCCTGCCCCTGATAGATTAAACACTGGTACCTTACCCTTTGATTCAGGCTGATGGAAGACAGGCTCAACCACAGCGGCTACATCCTTCTTGGCTTGGCTTGTCACTTGTAAAACACCCTCATTAATTAACCTCTGAACATCATTCTGAACCAACACACAACCCTTGCTACTGGCTTCACAACTTGCGCATGCAACGTGGGAAGTATCTACCAAACCGGCTTCAAACAGTTTCGAATGGAACATCTTAAGAGGAGTCTTAATCTGTTCAACATCAAGGGCATAACCTTCCTCTGAATCAGCACTAACGGCATTGACACTCTCATGGTTAGGAAAAGGGTTCTTCTTAACATTTGGCTGAGGATCTTCAAATGACAAAATCTTCTTTTCCAATAAATCTCTAATATTTTTGAGAGCATAACAATTCTCCAGATCATGACCAGGCGCACCCTCATGAAATAAACAATGAGCGGCGGCGTTGTAATTGGCGGGTAGAGGATTAGGAGGCGGACCCAAAGCCCGAGTAGTGATTAGACCCTGCTTGACCAAAGAGGGACACAACTCGGTAAAAGTCATCGGGATCGGCGGACAAGGTTTATACGTTCTTCTGTTTGGCATATTCTGGCGAGGAGCCGGACTCTTTGGCTGTTGAGGAGCAGGAGTATTGGGTGCCTGTAGGTAGTTGACAGGAGGCGGCTAAACAGGAGGTTGTTGCATAGGTTGATACATGGGAACCTGTTGATTGAAAGAAGGTGTAATAGCTGCCACATAGGGTTGTGGAGCATATTGGACCGGGTACCCTTGAGGTTGAGCATAACCTTGCAGATGCCGATAAAAGCGTTCCCTTGGTTTACCAGAGGATATAGCATTAGTCTCACTCTCCTTCTTTTTCTGGGAGCTATAAGGAGGTTTCTTCGGCTGATCCTTAGAAGCGCCATGATTATTTGTCATTTTACCACTCTTCATACCCAATTCAATCTTGACACCCACAGCAACGATGTCGGAGAAATTTGAAGTCACACTACCCACCATTCTCTCGTAAAATTCTGGACGGACTGTGTCGACAAACCAATCAGCTGACTCTTTCTCGGTCAAAGGAGGTTCTACCTGCGAAGCAGTTTCTCTCCACCTTTGAGCATACTCTTTGAATGACTCAGAATTCTTTTGTGACATACTCAGCAACTGTCTTCTGTCAGGAGCCAGATCCATATTGTACTTGTAGTGTTTGATGAAAGCGTCAGATAAATCCTGGAAACTCTTAATGCGAGACTGGTCTAAAGTTAAATACCACTTGGAGGAAGCACCCTTCAAACTATCTTGGAAGCAATGAATCATCAGTTTATCATTCTCAACATGGGCAGCCATTTTGCGATAATACATGATCAGATGACTCTTAGGACAGGTGGCACCTTCATAACGATCGAAGTTCGGAGTTTTGAACTTTGGGGGAATAACCAAACCTGAAACCAAACAAACATCCCTTGCAGCAGTCCCAAAAATTTGATCACCCTCTACCTTTTTCAATCTTTGGACGATAGTGTTTACTTCCTCACGAAGCTTATCATGTTTCTCATAACCCTCAACATTCTCATCAAGATTATCAAAAGCTGTCTCATTGAAGTACGGTTGCGCACGAGTGTGTACAACAGGTGGTGCAAAGATAGGAGCCCCCTTAGAAACTTCAGAAAATAAGGGCACGGCTTGCTGAACAGGTTGATTAATCGGAACAGTGGCTTGGGGAGGCACAAAACCCGGAGCGAGACCATAAGGTGGGTCCCTTGCTACGGTCACACTTGGTGGAGGGTCCACAGTAACGCCGGTAATCTCAGAAACAACAGTGGGCTGGGTATCCATCTTAGCATTCATGACATGTAACAATTCCATCATACGCCCCATACCCCCACGAAGGTCTTCGAGTTCATTGCTAAGGCGATCAATCTCTTTTGCCTGATCCTCCATTCTTTTCCGAGTTTGAGCTCTGGTGTTGTATTGGTGCCGAGAACTCAGGGTGACGAAACTGGAAGGTGAGAGAACCGAGTGTGAGAAATCGGGAGACACATGTAATGCAAGAGTATGACGCTAAAATGTGAATGTAAATGAAGATTTCATGGAATTCAAAACATTTACGAATGTCGTGGGGTACCAAGGAAATCTTTTTCTTGTATTTTCATTTTATATTTTTTTTATTTATGGTATCCCGCGATATCCATAAACGATATTTGAACTCCATGAAATACAATGCAATGAGATGCTTTATGGATGCAATGCATGAAAACACACAAAGTCCTAGGTTAAAGGCTTGCATGAGGTTCAAAGGCAAGTACCCTCCCTTGAAGTTAGATGGTTCATCATGTCCTACAAAAGTAACCAGGTTCTAAGGGATCTCAATATCATTGATCCTTCACCAGGGTGGTTGTTCAGAAGGCAACTTACTTGCCAACCAAAACCCTCCAAGTTTAAGATCTCAATGAGCGTAGTATCGAGTGTCAACCAACTTCAGTCTGCACCAAAGCCGGTTACCTCACTACTTTCTAAAGGCCAAGATGAGTTAACTAGGGTTCTAAAAGTCAGTTAGTGCGTTGATAACATATGGCAGCCTCAATATTATCCTCAACTTGACTTAAGGAATATAAGCACCAACCAAGAAGTCGCACTAACCATGGCCACCAGATCAACCGTATCGATATACGTCGTACAGTTTCCTTGGTCTATTGCCATTTACCTAAGGTACACTAGATCCGGGTGTAGGACCTATCTCACAGCACAAGGAACAGTCCCACAATCAAAGCACAAATATATACATCCAAATGAATAATGTCACAGATAGTAATAAATATGAACAAGTTAGGGATAACCCTCAAAAGTTAAAGGAGTCCCCAGTGAAGTCGCCATTTTCTGTTGCGGTGGAAATAGGATCACAAACTATTAATGAGTTTGAATCGCAATTCAATTCACAACCGCTCTTTGATTTATCCGAAGGAAAATGTCAAAAGAGGGAAAACCTATTTTTGCATCGTAAACACAATGCGGGGAAAGATCTAGGGTTCGGGGGTTGGTTAAGTTTAGGGAAGGTACTAGCACCCTAAACTTCTGTAGTACTCTACAGGAACCTTTTGTTCAAATGCTTACTATTTGCTTTATTCATTTGCTTAAGATATATGTACAAAGGATTAAAAGTGAGAAGAGAGACCTAAGGGGTTAATTCTAAGTTTACTCGGCAAGACATCGCATCTTGTGCCTACGTATCCTTACGGGAGTGGAATCAGAGTAATCGTAGTTCCCCTCAATAGGGAGGTTAGAAACTTCTTGACTGTGGTCAAGGTCTCAAGGGGAATAAACGCATCTTAAGGACACGCTTACGTGGAGTGTAGAAACTCCAAATCTCTACATTGAAATGTTAAGTTGTAATTAGGGTTAAATTAGGTTAGGTTAGGGATTCCGCGGCGGGAAACCCTAAAATGAGCGCGGCGGCTCTTTGACCTAATGCTAGGGGTAAAATTGTAATCTTGCCTGCGGCGAGGCATTTGTGAAAATTAGGGTTTGTGAGGTCGCAAGGGTTTGAAGTTGAGGACTACTGACACGGCGGTCAAACGGCTAGACCTAATTCCTTCGGAGGAGTGAAATTAATTATAAAGATGCGATGAAATTGAATATACATACAACGGCAGAAAATAAAGTGCGGAAAGATAAATGCGACAATTGTCTCGCACAATTACATCCCATAAGCAGTTACAATTATAATAGCTAAATATAAAACCGAAAATAAGTTTCAAATTGAACATAATAGCTGCAAGAAACAAAACAAACAAAAATGTCAGTATGTGGGGTTAGACGAAAACGAAATCAAAATTGAACGAGAAACAAACCGTATGAATTTTGGAGGACTTTTATGGTCTTTTTAACCAAGGATTTAAATTTGTGAAAAGAGAGATTAATTTTAATTAAAAGAGTTTTGAGTTTTAAAAAAATTTATTAATAAAAAAGTGAAAGTTTGGTTAATTATTCTAAAAAAGGAGTTTTAGTGATAATATTTTGAAAAAAAGATTTAATCATTAAAAAAAACAATTGGTTTAATTTAAAAAATCTTAATGTTAGTTAAAAACACGTTTTACTTTAAAGTTATAAAAAAGTTTTATTATTTGAAAAAACATTTGATTATTTTATTTAAAAAGAGTTTTAATTAATTTGAAAAAGGTTTTTGGTTATAAAAAAGAAAGGGTCTTCTTGATTTTTTTTAAAAAAGATAAACAAAATAAAATAACAAATGGAAAAACAATAAATAATAAAAAAGAGGGTTGGGCCGGTCATCACTCTTCTTCTCTCTGCTCTCTGAGTTTGCGTGTGTTCCTCTCCTTCTTGTTTGCCTCTCACGGATGTTATCTTCTTCTTCTTTTGCATGACCGCCGATTTGTCTTCTTCATCTCTTTTTCCTGAAAAACATGAAAAGCAACACAAAAATTGTAATTATATTTTTTGATCCTTACGGAATGATGATGGCCGATGATGCTTTGTCCTGAGGCTAGAGGATTTTTGACGGAGTTTGCTTGGATTTTACGAAAAAAGTTCCCTCCTTCTTGTTATGATTTTCGTCCCTTTTATACTTGATTTTTAAATCTTTTTTTTTAATCTCAGATTTAATTTGAATATCTCAATCTTTTTCAATCTCTGATTTGATTTGAATGAATTTTTATGATGATTTCAGATTTGATTCAATGATGGTGATGTTGATATTTAGATCTGATTTTCTTATGATGATGATTGATCTGATTGATTTGATTTAACTCTATCTGGAATTCATTAAGATTGGATTAGATTAAAAAAGTGTTGAGATTTAAATTTAAAAAGTTAGCAAAGAAGATTAGAGTTTCAAGTTAAATAAAAATTAGAGTTTAAAAAAAAAAAATGAGTTAGAATAATAAAAAAAAAATATTTGAATGTTGGTTTTAAAAAATGTTAGAATTATTTTAAAAGGAATTTAAAATTTAAAAAAAAGAAAAAGAAAAGGGCGTTAGAATTTAATTTTAAAAAGAATTTAGAATTTTAATTTGAAAAATAAAGGTGTCAAAAAAAGATTTAGATTTAATTTTTAAAAAAAAAAGGATAGATTTAATTTATAAAAAAAAGGTTAGATTTAATTTTTAAAATAGTTAGAAAAAAAAAAGATTTAATTTTAAAAAGAAGTTAGAGAAAAAAAGATTTAATTTTAAAAAGAAGTTAGAGAAAAAAAAAAGATTTAATTTTTAAAAAGAGTTAGAAAAAAAGATTTAACTTTAAAAAAGTTAGAAAAAAGATTTAACTTTAAAAGGTAGAAAAAAAAAAGGATTTAACTTTTAAAATAGTTAGAAAAAAGATTTGATTTTTTTAAAAAAAAAAAAATAGAAAAAAAGATTTAACTTTAAAAAAGTTAGAAAAAAAAGATTTAGTTTTAAAAAAGTTAGAAAAAAAGATTTAGCTTTAAAAGGTTAGAAAAAAGATTTAAATTTAAAAAGAAGTTAGAAAAAAAAATATTTAACTTTAAAAAAGTTAGAAAAAAGATTTAATTTTAAAAAGAAGTATTAGATTTTTATTTAAAAAAAAGTATTAGAATTTGATTAAAAAAAAGTGTTAGAAATTAATTTAAAAAAGGTTATAAAAAATTTACTCTTTAAAGAAAAGAAAAAAAAGTTAAATTTTAATCTAAATCCTAAAAGTTAGTAAGAAGAGCTTAAAATGACTTAAATAAATAAACTAAATAGAAAAAAGAAAAAAAAAAGTTAATAAAAAAAAAAGGTTAATTAAATTATTATTAGTTAAAAAAACAAGATTTAAAAAAAAGGTTAATTTATTAAGTTAATAAGAATTTAAAATAAAAATAAAAAAGAAAGGGTAAAATTTGGGGTATTACATCTCTCAACTTCAAGCTTCAGCTCTTCCCACAGCAATTCAGTCTTCAGACTTCCATCACTCTTGACAAATCTCAATTTGCTTTTCCATGTTTCAACCCTTCAACATAAGTTTCAACTTATCTTCTCCTTTAAGCTTCAGCTTCTTGACCAGCTCCACCTTTAGGCTTCACTATCAATCATAAGTACCAACTTGGCTCCTTCAGGATCCCCAGGTATCAAAGCAAGTATCAACTTCCTTTGTTCTTCAAGCTTCAGCTCTTCAGAATCAATCTCAATCACTTAGAAGTGTCAACTTCATCCTTCAGTCTTTACTTCATCTTCAGGGGTCTTCAAGTATCAACTTGCTCTTGTTGCTCTTCAAGCTTCAGCTGGAATGGCAATGGTCTAAAAATGCTAAGGGAACTACATAAACAAAATTCTACAAATTCATGGATCAACATAAAAGAAATAAAATGCAATAAAAGAAGAAAATATACAAAAAATATTAAAAATGCATGAAAGGAAAATATTTTTATTTGACAATTTTCTAGACATGAATATGAAATGGGAGCAAAAATCCCCATTAAAAAATCATTAATTTTCAAATTGATATGAATTTTCTAATATTAATGAAAAATGGAAGAAAATGAAATTAGAACATGGAAGCTGGGGTGCAGGAAGTAAACAGATCCAGTTCAATACGCGCATGGGCCCAAAATGGGGGGTTCAAAAAGCAACGCGCCAGACCCATCATTTAATCAGAAATTAATTAAGAAAATGTAAAGAAAAATAAAAAACCAGCGGTGCAAAGAGTAACCCAATACAGTGTAAATCATTCATGGGCCTTGACTGGGGGTGTGGGTATCAAACTTCACTAAAGCCCAAGACACCACCGTTTAATGAAACAGTGCGTTTCGCCTGTTCTGAAATCCCTCCCAAAATGCAATTGAATCGTGGCCCTCAGATCAAGAAAAAGTCAATGGGTCAGCTCCTCATCCAATGGTCATGAGCTCGTCTTCAACCTCCATCTAGGGTTTGCTGAAACTCCATGGAAATACAGAACATGAAGCTTCATCTTCCTCAACTCGTGCTTTCTCATTTCTCCATCAAAACTCAAAGTTTAAAACCCTAACATGCTCCATTTTTCATGCTGAACACAATCATACTCTTAGAATCAACTGAAACTTCCTCTAACATAAAACACGATCCAAGATAAAAAATAAACTCAAACTTCCATCTCACCAATTCTTGCAATTAACTATCTTAAATCACTCACCAACTCACCCTGATTAATTCTTGATGTCTAACTCATTCTATCTCTCAATATAACACGAGTTCTTGGTCATCAAAGAAATGGGGTCCATAGTTCAATCTTCACCAATTGATCCCTAACTCTCCAAAATCCATCTCCTATTGGTCTCTAACATTTCTACACTAACAAATTAACCTAATTATGCCTAAAACATGATGTAGGGAAGAATTTGCAAACCTGGTTAATCTTGATGAACAGATGATGAAATCCACCAATTCAGACCTTGAAACTCTTCAGAAAGTTTCCCTAGATGCCAATCTTGCTACTGTTTGCAACAATTTTGATGGAGAGAGCCTCAATCTCAGAATTCGATTCTGACTTGCTACCTTGAAATCTCAATCACCAACTCTTCAATTCACCATGGATTTGATCTCAATTCAATCTGCACAGCTTCACTATGATGTATAGGATGTGTTTGTGTGGAAAGAATGAATGGAAATGAAGAAGAATGAAGAAATGGAACTTAACTTGCAATGGAAGATTCTTGATCTCACTCTCTCTTCTCTGCAGCAATTCTCACCAACCTTGCATCTGAGCAAGTTACATATGTTATATAGAGTGGTTTAGAATCATCTAGAACCATCTAGGACCATCCAATGAGTATTTGAACTTCTCATGTCATGACATTTTGATTTCCATTCTCCTTACATGCTATCTCATGCCAAGCTTCTTGTAACCTTTGATTCTGACTTGAAATTCTCCCCATATGAGATTTATGATAAGTTACAATGCATAACCAACTTGCTTATTGAGTTTTGTTGAGTTTTGCTTTGGTGCCTTAATATGCAAGTAAGCCATTTCCAAAGCAGCCCTATGATCTAAGCCCCAAATCAAAATTGTGGCTGAACCATTGTTCTTATAATGTCATTTGGAGTCAAAATGACCTATTATATGACATGGTTTGGATGTATAACTTGTGATTTCCAATTTTCAATTTCACCTTAATTAACTTATGCCTCCATTTTAGGCCATTTTCATCACTTTTTGATACAAGCCTTTTCAACATCTCATGACCTCCCTACTAGCCTTAAAATATCATTCTAAGCAAGTTTGATGTTGAAGATTTTTCCATTTGAAGCTTGGAAGTAGGAGATATGGCCTTATGCTTGAAATGACCTATAACCTCCAAATGACCAAAATGCCCTTGACTTGTCAAAGCCATAAGTTGAGTTCTAAAAATACTATCAAGGACTTCTAGTACTCTCTAGTAATCTAAGAAGATGCTATACAACATTCATGTTGACCAAGAGTTCATAGGAATCATCCTACTAGGGCAAAAGTTGGATGCAAGTTGGGTGACTTTCAAGGACCCAGATTCACATACCTCAGATGACCTGTAAATTGTCAAAATCATAACTTGAGCTCTATAAATCCTATCAAGGACTTCTAGTACTCAAATTAAATCTAAGAACAAGCTCTACAACATTCATGTTGTGGGGAAGATGAGATGACAATCACATCTTGAGCTAAACTGCCTTGAAGATAGGGATCAAACTAGAGGATTTTACACTGTCAACCCTTAGAAACCCTAGCTTGAAACTTCTGAAACTCCTCAATCATGATGAGTTGGTCTAGGAATCATCCTTATAGCACCTCAATGCTTCATTCCATGATCACATGGCTCTTGGATTAGGTCTCAACCCTCTCCAAATCATCAGCTGACCTAGGGTTGACCCAGTCAAACCCTAATTCCACCACTCATGGCTGAATCTTCTGAATTCTTGTACAATGACCTCTCTAGGCTTCATGATGTCTTTCAAGACATCTCATAAGCTTTCTCAAAGCTTCAAGTCCATCCTCATAGTCTCAGAATCATCTAAGGAGCTCCCACAACTCTCAAGTTATGAGACACACAACCTTGGTTTCAACCAATTCCTCTGAGGATCTCTTGAGTTCTCTGACAAAGATATCAACCTTTGAACACTTGAATAACCTTCTTGGATAGCTTCAAAGTATCATACAACTCTTGATGGGTAAATAAATGTTGGTAAAATTTTGGGGTGCAACAGCTGCCCCTATTCAAACGGCTTGAACCTGACTGGGTGAGGAGCGAACGACTCTCAGCCAATCAAGGTGCGAGACGGTTGAATACCGATAAACCCGGAAATTTGCCAACTGCACAAGCACACAGTACTCTGGTGGGAACAGATCTTCGAACACTGAAATAATAGTTGCACGGCAACTAGCTTGAGACATACTGACCTGAACCTTGTCGTCAGTTATTCACATTAAATTCCTCTGACATTACCATCAGAAACCGGACCTCGCCGTCAGGCATTCATGAAAATAAAGCGTCTGACATCGCCGTAGGATAACCAAAACACCCAACATCGCCGCTGGAAAGCTAAATCATCTGACATCGCCGTCGAACAACCAAAACATCCAACATCGCCGCTGGAGAACTAAAGAATCTGACGTCGTCGTCGGACGACCAACCATCCAACATCGCCGCTGGAGAACTAAATCACCTGACATCGCCGCCAGAAACAAACATTCAACATCGCCGCTGGGGCCTCAAAGAATCTGACATCACCGTCAAAAGTAGACATCCAACATCGCCGCCGGAGAACTCAAAATAATCTGACATCGCCGTCAAAAACAAACATCCTCTAACCTCGCCGTCAGGGTGAAGAAAATCCATTGGGGAATTGGTTACACGGTAACCGGTGATACGTAGTCAATCATGCCATCAGGCATTCAAAGAACACTGTCGGGCATCACCTGGACTTCAACCATCAGGTTGATCATGCCATCAGGCATTCAAAGAAATCTGTCGGGCATCAGCCGGACTTCGACCATCAGGTTGACCATGCCATCAAGCATTCAAAGAAATCCGTCGGGCATCAGCCGAACTTTATCAGCAAGTCGGGAATAGAATTCTTGGTCAATCATGAGCCAACTGGGAACATCTAAACCACTGCCATCAGGCACTCCACATCAGCTGAGAGAATTGCTTCATTAACACGGTCAGACTTCAATCATGGAGTCTTCAAGGGAGGTTTCAACTTCGCCGTTAGAAACTTGCTGGGGATGACGCTTCGCCGCTGGGGAATCCTGGAGAACTATCAAGTAACTCCGCTCCGGGGGTCCAGAAATCATTCTGGATGAATCAACTCTGCTGAGGACTTCAAGAATCATCTTGGACAAATAACTCCGCCAGGGATTTTCAAGAATCATCTTGAACCGATAACCATTCTGGAGATTTCAGGAATCATCCTGAGCGAACACTTTGTTGGGGATTTCAGGAATCATCCTGGGCAACCTTCACTGGGGACT
Source organism: Lathyrus sativus (assembly GCA_963859935.3). NCBI lineage: Eukaryota > Viridiplantae > Streptophyta > Magnoliopsida > Fabales > Fabaceae > Lathyrus > Lathyrus sativus. The sequence goes on from CAWUDS030004356.1 coordinate 14,766, forward strand.
CTAAGTATCAACTCGAGCAACCAACTCTGGAGACTGCACTGGGGTCTTAAGAATCATCTTAAGCAAACGGCCCTGTTGAGGAATTCAAGAATCATCTTGAACCGAAGACTTCACTGGGGATCTCAAGAATCATCTTGAGCAAGCGACTTCGTTGGGGAGAACGTCATGAATCATCTTGAGCAATCAATTCTGCGGCGGAACACCTGTAAAACAAGAACGGTAGCGACCTAGATCATGTTTATTATGCATATGCTTCGGCAATGGCACAATGCTCCACACGGTGGACATGCTATGCGTTTATGATAAATGCTATGCAATCATGCACTATGATGCGATCCCGTCAGCAAAATAAATGCCGAAGGGGAAATCCTCCTGTCAAGGAGAACGAACTACTCAGATAGAGGAATCATCCTGCTGAGGAGAACAGAGTCACGCCAATCTCAATTGGACTCCGCAGGGGACACAACTTCAGTTGACTGCTGCGGGGGAAACAACTTCAGTTGATTGCTGCAGGGGAACGAAGCTCTACGAGAACCTGGACCTGCTGAGGGAAAGCGATGTCAATCGCGGGAGTAAACTGCGTGGCCGTCTCGGCTACTTCTCTGGAGATGACGACTCTGTGGGGAAACAACTTCAGTTGATCAACACTCCACTGGGGAAAACCAATCATGGCTTGAGCAGCTTCCAAGGATTCAGCTCTCTTGGGGTATCTGCAAACTCGGCTGAGGAAGGAGAAATCATTCTGCTTCGCTGGGGAGAGTACGACTCTGCGGGGGAATTTCAATTCCGCTGGGGAAGAAGGAATCATCCGACTTCGAAGGAGAGTACGACTCTGGTGGGGAATTTCAATTCCGCTGGAGACTTCAGTCTTGCACCATCAGTTGCTGCATACTTCGGTGGACGAATAGTTTCCTACGAAACTTGCACTTGTGACCCGGTGCTGGGGGTGAACACGCTTCGGCGCTTGACTCAGCTGAGGAGATGACGTTCCTTCAGGATACATCGGATTGGGGAGAGAATCATCTCTGCATGGGGAGACATATCAATGCTCACGATCTCGTGTTCAGACTCTGCGGGAAGAGGCTACTGAACTCTGCTGGAGAAAGAGGAATCATCCTGCTTCGGGATGCGCACGACGCACTGTCTGGAATATGCTACACCTGTAACAACACAAACAAACAGACAAGATACCCTTCTCAAAGGGACCTATCAAGGTTATTATCTCGTGACAATATTCAAGTAATTAATTGTTTCAACAATCAGTGGCCTAGGCCAGTAAGTTTATGTATGTGCATTTTATCAAAAACATCGGCGTTCTTTTTCGCAAACAAAACAGATAAATGCTAAACAGGCAAACATAATTGTTGAATAGTATGAATTTTATTGATAACGAACCCCCGAATGGGTAAAAATGTTTTACAACAAATGCAAGCTCCTGGAATGAGGAAGCCGCGCAAAAATAAAACATAAATATACATCAGTATATACAAATGTCGGCAACGAGGCGTAGACGAACACCATGAGTTGACCCCTCTATGACCCACTCGACTTCGATACTTCTCCGACGCTTCAGCTTCGGAAGAGATTGATTCAGATAAACGGCCCTCAGGTCTTCCGAACCACTAAACAATGAAAGTCCACACGCGGAACGCAGTCATTTGCTTTTTCAAATCCCTAACTTTTGCGTGAACCGCCCTTTGCGGGTTTTCAGTTCACCGGGATACCCTTTTTTGCCGAAGCCGCCCAGTGTAGGTTTTCGACTTCCCGGGTGTACATTTTTTCGATTTATATCCCTAATTTTTGCCCGAACCTTTTATTCTGTTTTTGGTTCACCGGGATGCCCCTTTTTTGCCTGGACTCTCCTTTTTTGTCCAGCGGGTCGCTTTCAAGCAAAGTATTTTTTAACTGCGTCGGCGTTCACCGGGGATGCAAAATCTTCACCATCCATCGTGGATAACAATAAAGCTCCTCCTGAGAACACCTTGCTGACGACATACGGACCTTCGTAATTCGGAGTCCACTTGCCCCGGTGATCGGAGTGTGGAGGAAGAATCTTCTTCAGGACGAGATCACCCGTCTGAAAGCTTCTAGGACGCACCTTCTTATCATAAGCTTTCTTCATTCGGCTTTGGTACAGACGACCAAATGCAATCGATGCCAACCTCTTCTCGTCCATCAGGCTGAGTTGGTTTAGCCGGCTCGTAATCCATTCTGCCTCGTCGAGTTTCATATCAACCAAAACTCGCAAAGAAGGGATCTCCACTTCTAACGGTAGGACAACTTCCATACCGTACACTAAGGAGAAAGGAGTTGCCCCGGTTGACGTACGTACCGTTGTACGATAACCGTGCAATGCAAATGGCAGCATCTCGTGCCAATCTTTGTAGGTCACAACCATCTTCTGAACAATCCTCTTTATGTTCTTGTTGGCCGCTTCAACGGTGCCATTCATCTTCGGCCGGTAAGGAGATGAGTTGTGGTGTTCAATCTTGAAACTCTGGCACAGCTCCTTCATCATCTTGTTATTCAGGTTCGAACCATTGTCAGTAATGATCCGCTCGGGAATTCCGTAACGACACATGATATCCCTCTTTATGAATTTAGCCACCACTTGCTTGGTCACATTAGCATACGAGGCTGCCTCCACCCACTTGGTGAAGTAGTCGATAGCTACCAGAATGAAGTGATGACCGTTAGATGCGGTGGGCTCGATCTTGCCTATCATGTCGATTCCCCACATGGAGAACGGCCACGGGGAGGACATGACATTCAACGGGCACGGCGGCACATGAACTTTATCAGCATGAATCTGGCATTTATGACATCTCTTCGCGAATCTGAAGCAATCTGACTCCATTGTCAGCCAGTAGTATCCTGCTCTCAGGATCTTTCTCGTCATAGCATGCTCGTCGGTGTGCATACCAAATGTGCCCTCATGGACCTCCTCCATGAGCATACTCGCCTCTTTCTCATCTACACATCTGAGTAGCACGAGATCGTGGTTTCTCTTATACAACACTCCATCAGGATTGAGATAAAAGTTTCCAGACAGCCTCCTCAGAGTCTTCTTATCCTGGGTTGACGCACCCGCAGGATACTCCTTAGTCATAAGGAAAGTCTGGATGTCATGGAACCATGGCTTGTCGTCGGCGGCTTCCTCGATTGCAAAGACAAACGCAGGTCTATCAAGACGCGAAAGGACAATTCTTGGAGCCTCATTCCAAAAATTGACTTTATACATTGAAGCCAACGTGGCTAAGGCATCAGCCATTTGATTTTCATCCCTGGGCACATGATGGAGTTCCACTCGATCAAAGAACGGAAGTAGCCTTCTGGCATAATTCATATACGACACCAAATTCGATTGACGAGTCTCCCACTCCCATTTAATTTGGTTGATCACGAGCGCTGAGTCACCATATACGTCTAGGTTCTTGATTCTCAAATCAATTGCCTCTTCTAGACCCATGATGCATGCTTCGTACTCCGCCTCATTGTTGGTGACTGGAAACGTCAGTCTCGCAGTGAACGGGATATGGGATCCGTGGGGAGTCGTGATGATAGCCCCGATGCCACTTCCATAGGAATTAACCGCCCCGTCGAATATCAATTTCCACTGGGATTTCCTATCTGGCCCCTCGTCGGGCAACGACTCATCGCAGTCCTTCGCTTTGAGAAACATAATGTCCTCGTCAGGGAATTCAAATTTCATCGGCTGGTAGTCCTCGATCGGCTGTTCGGCAAGGTAATCAGACAACACGCTTCCCTTGATGGCCTTCTGGGACACGTACTGAATATCATATTCCGTTAACACCATTTGCCATCTGGCAATCCTGCCCGAAAGAGCCTGCTTCTCGAAGACGTACTTGATCGGATCCATCTTCGAGATTAGCATAGTGGTGTGGTTGAGCATGTACTGTCGTAGACGTTTGGCAGCCCAGGCTAGTGCACAACACATCTTCTCCAACATCGAGTATCGAGATTCACAGTCCGTGAACTTTTTACTCAAGTAGTAAATGGCATGCTCCTTTCTGCCCGTCTCATCGCGCTGACCGAGTGCACACCCCATACTATTCTCAAGAACTGTCAAGTACATGATTAATGGCCGTCCAGCCACTGGGGGTATCAGGATTGGAGGTTCCTGTAGATACTGCTTTATCTTATCGAATGCCTTCTGGCAATCCTCATTCCAGATAATCGCCTGATCTTTCTTTAACAGCTTGAACATCGGTTCACACGTGGCCGTGAGCTGAGAAATAAACCTTGCAATGTAGTTTATTCTGCCCAGGAAACCACAAACTTCTTTTTCAGTTTTTGGCACTGGCATTTCTTGAATGGCTTTTATTTTCGCAGGATCAACCTTGATGCCTCGTTCACTCACGATAAACCCCAGCAACTTTCCGGACCGTACTCCGAAAGTACATTTGTTAGGATTCAGCCTCAACCTGAATTTCCTAAGCCTCTCAAAAAGCTTCAATAAGTTGACCAGATGCTCTTCCTCCATTTGGGACTTTGCAATCATGTCATCAACATAGACTTCGATCTCATGATGAATCATGTCATGAAACAAAGTCACCATTGCTCGTTGGTAAGTGGCCCCTGCGTTCTTCAGACCGAAGGGCATTACCTTATAGCAAAATGTTCCCCAGGGGGTGATAAACGTTGTTTTCTCCATGTCCTCCGGCGCCATCTTGATCTTATTGTAACCGGAGAAGCCATACATGAACGAAAACACGAAGAACTGGGCTGTGTTGTCAACCAACACATCGATATGAGGCAACGGGAAATCATCTTTAGGGCTCGCCCTATTCAAATCCTGATAATCGACGCACATGCGTACCTTACCGTCCTTCTTCGGTACAGGCACTATGTTGGCGACCCACAGAGGGTAAGTGGTGACCGCTAAGAAGCCAGCATCAAGCTGTTTCTGCACTTCTTCTTTGATCTTAACGGCCATGTCTGGTCTCGTCCTCCTAAGCTTCTGCTTAACGGGAGGGCAATCTTCTCGCAGCGGCAAGTGGTTGACCATGATGTTCGTGTCAAGTCCGGGCATATCTTCGTATGACCAAGCAAAGACGTCACTATACTCTCTTAGCATCTCGACCAATCTCTGCTTGACATCACTTTGCAACGCAGCCCCTATCCTGACATTTCTGACGAGCTCTTCAGAACCCAGATTTACGATCTCAATCTCCTCCTCATGAGGCAGAATAACCTTTTCCTCTTGTTTCAACAAGCGGGTCAACTCTTCAGGAAGGTCTTCGTCTTCATCAATCTCTTCTTCAGCTTGATAGATCGGGCAATCGAAGTCGAAGTGAGCCGTAGAAGGTCCAGAGTCGATGTCATCTGTTATGTGGATCCTGCAATAACAAGGGTTAAGTTTAAAACAAGAATATGCAGGTTAGCACAAACCCCATTGCCATTTTGCTGTTTTTCAAAACAAATATAAAATAGGAATAACAGAGATCACAATATTTGAATACGAAGAAAACGCCTTTGATTTATTAACAAAATGTATGTACATAATCCAACAAGGCCCTGACAATAAAACCGCTATGCCCCGGGTAGGACATAGGGTTGTACAATGATTGGAAAAAGTAAATCATTACTCTTCACTTGTCAGCTGGATGATATCCTTGATGGTCCAATTGTTGAGGCCCTCGCCTGGCTTGCTTGGCTGGATCCAAGAGTCGAGATCACAATCGCTATCCCCGCTGTCTTCAGACGCCGCGTTGATGCTTTCGAAGATCACTCCGCCACTGGTAAATAGGATCGGCCCCTTACCCCGTGACGCGCTGCTAGACGAAGAAGAAGAAGCTTCAGCTCCGGGAGAATACCCCAACCCAAACTTATCCTGCTTGTTCGGTATCTCCAAAATATGCCCCCAGCCTGGGGTGGATCCAGCTTCGACGACGGCCCGAGCTTCTTTGAATGAGGAGAGATTCATCTCTGGCTTTTCTGTGACTACAAGAGCTACCTCTTTCACTTTGACAGCCTCGAACGCTTGGCAAAGAGTTTCATGGATTTCGCCATCCATTTTAACATACTTAAAGGATGACAAATGGCTCACCATTATGTCCTCCTCACCGCACATGGTTACTGTGCTTCCCCCGACAGCATATTTGAGCTTTTGGTGCAACGTGGAGGTCACGACACCAGCAGCATGGATCCATGGCCGGCCCAAGAGGCAACTGTAGGTAGGCATGATGTCCATGATATAAAAGACCGCGTCGAACGTTTCCGGCCCGACTTGGATTGGCAGGGTCACCTCCCCGAAAACGTCGCGTTTAGTTCCGTCGAACGCCTTCACCACCAGATCACTGGGTGTGCAGAGCAATCCGCGAGTGTCCAACTTCATTAATGCCTTCTTCGGAAGCACATTAAGCGACGAGCCCATGTCCACCAGCACGTGCGACATGATTGTGCCCCTACACTCTATCGAGATGTGCAGGGCGCTATTGTGATCCCTCCCTTTTGGCGTCAGCTCCAAGTCTGTGAAACCTAGCCCATTGCCAGCATTAACATGGGCTACCACCTCTTCTAGATGATTCACTGATATCTCTTGCGGTACATAGGCAGCGTTCAATACCTTCAGTAGCGCGTTGCGGTGCGCTTCAGAACACAGCAACAGGTTGAGAATAGAAATCTTCGAAGGCGTCTGATGGAGATGGTCTACAATCTTATAGTCGCTCTTCTTGATCAACCGTATAAACTCCTCGGCATCTTTGACAAGCAAGTCTTTCTCTACCCCACACGGGACCTCTTCGACGACTTTGCTTTTCTCTTTATCAGCCGCATCAGTTCTGACCACTTTATCTGCCGCGATCTCTGGCGGTGCAAACACTCTTCCGCTACGAGTAATACCACTGATTCCTGCGAGATTCTCCATAGTCGACCCATATGGCTCTAGCTCCAACTTCTGTCCGTTGCAATAGACTTCAGCCCCATAATGCCACGGAACAACGTTAGTGCCTTCGAATGGTATCGGCCCAGCTTTGGTAATAGTGATTGTAGGCGGTCTGGGCGCAGAAATGGTTATTGGCCGGCGAGGGATGGTGATGGTGGCGACTTCATCGGCCTGCTTCAGCACTATCTCTCCTGATCCACCTTCAGCCCTCCGGCTAAACTGCAGAATCCCCTCAGCCATCAGACTTTGAATTCCTTCTACCAACTGCTCACATCCATCAGAATGTGTAGCACAGTCCATGCATAGTTCTCCGCACCCTGGAAAGAACCCTTTTTTCAACAACTTAGCTTTGACGAAGCTAAGCGGCGTCTTTAGGTCTCTGACATCAGTCAGCAGATCTGCACTCTCTTCTTCGATAATGGCGTTCACTTCGCCTCCCCTATGATTCGGCATAGGATTCTTCGTAACATTGGGCACATTATCGGAGAAGTTAATGGTCTTGGCATCTACCATGTCCTGCACCTTGTGCTTAAAGGCTTTGCAGTTCTCGATTGTGTGGCCTGGTGCCCCTGAGTGGAAATCGCAAGTGGCATTTGCATCGTACCCTGCTGGAGGTGCCCCTGTCAAAGGAGCCATCGTCCTCTTCAGGACCAACTGAAGTTGAAGCAAAGTCTGCAAGAGTTGCGCGTACGACATGGGCGGTGCCTCGAAGTGACGGTTTGCCAAAGGTGCCCGATTCTGGTACTTCCTATATCCCTGCTGATTCGGTTGCTGCTGCTGCGGCGGCTGCTGCTGCGGATCTGCTGGGATATTTATACTGGCTATCTGCTGCTGAGGGCCTTTGCCCTTCCTTCGAGCGTTGGTCACAGCGCTCGCATCTCCTTCTCGCCTTTTACCAGCATAAGGTTTCTTTCCACCTCCTCCCGCTGAGGATGACTCACCTTGAATTTTCCCGATCTTGATTCCATTCTCGACGTGCTCGCCCATGATAATGAGAGCCGAGAACGTCCCAGACATACCGCTGACTAACTTTTCATAGTAAACCCCTGGGAGGGTAGCCACAAACATCTGCACGAGCTCTCGTTCAACCATCGGCGGCTGGACCCGAGCTGCCAACTCACGCCACCGTTGGGCGTACTCCTTAAATCCTTCATTATTTCTCTGCGACAGGTTCTGGAGCTGGACTCGGTTCGGGGCCAAGTCGCTGTTGTACTGGTAATGGTGGACAAACGCTTCAGCGAGGTCCTTCCATGTGCGCACGCTAGTGGGCTCTAGACCCATGTACCACTCGAGGGATGACCCGGAAAGACTGTCTTGGAAGAAGTGCATCAGCAACTTCTCGTCTTCGGAATAAGCAGACATCTTCCTGTAGTACGATCTAAGGTGGACACGAGGGCAGGTGGTGCCCTTATATTTCTCAAAGTCAGGCACCCTGAACTTAGGAGGTACCTTGAAGTCAGCAATTAATCCCAGCTTGGACATATCAACGCCCAAAGTATTCTGATTCTCAATATCTCTCATTTTATCTTCAAGTGCTTTGAATCTGAGCCGCGCTTCAGCATTCAGCTCCCCCTTAGCACCTCTTTGAGAGAACACATCATCCTGATGATCCTCAAGCCATGGTTAAGGCACCAACAGATTCCCGACGCCTGCATTGCCGTTACCCGGCCCGATGTTGACATTAGCTCCCAGACTCCCATTACCGACGCCCGTCGTATTGAGTCCGATGTTGGCCATCACATTGCCATTAGCACTGCCATTGCCCCCGGCCACGGGGACACCATTCTGCGGAGTATCAACTGGTGGAGGAGTAGGCACGACCCCACCGTGGAGTATGTCGTTGCTATCAACCTTGGAGATCAAAGGCTGAACCAAAGTCCTGAGCTGATCTTGGCCATTGGCGACCACTTGCATGAGTTCCATGAAGCGATCCATCCTCTCGCGGAGCTCCTGAACATCTGTCTGCACTTGATCCATGATCCTGGTCTGATTAGATCTAGTTGGATAACGGTGAATTAGTCTCTGATCAATCCTGGAGTCACCGGAAACAGCCTGGGACACCTGTAAACCTGAAAAAACCTGTAAACACTAAAGGGTTAGGAAAAACAACAAAATGTGCGTCATGCAAATGCTTCATGCAAATGCATGCGTGCGTCTATGTGTTTGGGAGATTTCCCCCGATCCTAGTGCCTGAGTGTCAGTGCTGATAATAATAATAAGAAGAAGTCTGAGTCCAATCATGGAAACAACAATCTCATATATAAAGAAAGCCTATCAAGGCAGTACATAGCATCAGCGAGTACAAGATGAATCAACAGCGTGACCTCAGCCAACAAGCCTGGTGATGGTCAGCATACAACAAAGATCAAAACAAAAGGAATACAACTAGTCAAGTACGGCCACGGGTGCGATACTCTTCTAACAACTCCTTCGTCTCTGGATGATCTGGCAGAGTGAGCAACCCCTCGACGAGCAATTCCCTCTGCACAATGGTATACTGAAGTCCTTCAACCGAACCTTCCCATGCTCCTTCGCCGAAGCAATCTTCTAATTTCTGCTTTTTGGACTCAAACGTCAGCTTGCGCTCCTTCAGGTTAGCAAGAGCTTTGTTGAGCTGGCCTTCGGCGGCATATCTGCGGGAGGTTTCTTCATCAAACCTCTGCTCCTTGTCCTTCACCTGGGCTTCCAGCTTGGAGATCTGCAGCATCAGCTTATCCTCCCGCTCTTTCCTGGTGGCCAGGGAAGCCTTCCAGTGCTGGTTGAACTTGGATATCCTCCGATATGCCTCGTCCAAGTGCTGTTTCTTCGTAGCCAGTACGTCGTTGACAGCTTTGAAGTCTCGACCCATGCGTTCACGCTCGGCTATCTGCTTAGTCAGGTCTGTACCCAGCTGGTTCACCAGCTCCGTCTGCCTTTTGAAAGAATGAACGACTTCGTTCCTCTCGCTTCGGAGCTGAGCCAATTCCTTCTCCAATTCTTCGTTCGCCCGCTTCAATTCATCCTGCTCGGCTAACACCCGATTATGCTGCTGAATGGGCACAGTAGTAGGCTCTTCAATCACTGGAGAACTTTCTGGCTTGGCATGAGGAAACGACATCCCTATAGCATTGGCCCAGGCTCTGATCCAAGTCAAATACGGAGGGTAGGCTTGATTGTTTCTTTTTCCCAGCAATGGCTTTCCTCGCTTACTGATACCATTCCATGCACGCTGAAGCTTGGACAACAGATCCCCCTATAGAATACCCGTGAGGTACATAGATTCCTGCACCTCTTCATCCTTCGGCGGAGTTCTCAAAGCATACGCGAACTGGCGGACCAACAACGACGGATTATACTTTATACAACCCTTCCTACCTATCAAAGGTACATTTGGAAACCCGCTGCAACTGAAGATCACCTCAGTACCCAACCTATCTCTGTCGAACCAGTCAATGTCCTCTGCAGATAAACTCATCAGACGCTCAGGCCACTCAGCTGTGGCTGCAGACAAGACAAAATGACCCCTCTTGGGCAGATGACTATCAAGCCATTTGTACAGCAAGGGTACGCAACACGAGACATTCTTCCCTCTCCTGTTCTCATTTTTGTAGTGGACTGAGTGATAGACATCTCCTATCAAGGTAGGGACTGGATTCCCTGAAGCAAAGATGTGAAACGCATCAAAGTTTACAAAATCGGGCATGTTAGGGAACAAAATAATGCCATATATGCATAGAGCGAGGATGGCATTGAACGCGTCCCAACATCCGTCCTTGGCACACTGCTGAGCCTTAACCACCAGAAACTGCAAGGAAAACCCAGGAACCTTGTTCCAACTAGTCAATACTAACTCGGAGGCGTCCAAATGAAGTGAAGGAGCTAAACCAGCCAGATCAGGCTCAACATCCATGTGAACAAAAGGCATCTGCCTCTTGATAGGCACACCTAGCAAATCAGCATAGTCTTCCAGCGTAGGCGCGAGAACAAAATCCTGGAAAGTGAAACATCTCAGCGGAGGGTCGTAGAACTGCAGCAGAGCGTGCAACCCATTCAACTCGAATGCAGAAGGTTTACAAACCAAACTGAGCAACCTGCCATAAGATTTTCTGAACTCATCCTTCACAGAATCACCTGCTAGAGCTATCAAACCAGTCAGCTTAACCACATCAGGGGTAGGGAACTTGTAAGCCACGGTCTTCCTTAGAGAACCCATAACAATACAATAGGAGGCAAGAAATCCTGGATCGGGGAAAACGGTACCTGCAACACAGACACAAGTTAATGAAATGCAAATGAATATGCAAACTAATGCAAAATGCAATCATGCAATAAGAGGCCAAAGCAACTGCTGTTGTGGAGATTCTGTATCAACAAAACCACGACCACTGATAAGAAGAAAACCCCGGTGTAGGACCACAGATCTGATCTGCCAAGAACAACCATCTGATAGGGCCATATACATAGGATCATAATTCTGTTCTGTCAAGAACAAATGTCTGATAATAAGGACCTCTGATGTATGATCAAGAAATATCTACTGATGAGGTCTTCAGACCCCAATCAAAAATCTGCTCTATCAAGAACAAACATACAGCTGCTGATGAGATCTTTAGACCCCACTCAAAAATCTGCTCTATCAAGAACAAACAACATCTACTGATGAGATCTTCAGACCCCAAAAATCTGCTCTATCCAGAACAAACAACATCTGCTGATGAGATCTTCAGACCCCAAAAATCTGCTCTATCAAGAACAAACAACATCTGATAATAAGATCCTCTGATCAAAACCCGCTCTATCAAGAACAGACAAATCTGCAACTGAGAAACCCTGGTACCAACAAAACTGATTCGCTGTCAAGAAAAACCAGGTGGTCTGAAGGTCAAGGTTTCCTGCAATAAACCCAACCCTGCTCACAGGTATGGACCTAAACTGACTCAAGGTACGGCATCCTATGCGTTCATCAGTGTCACAGACTTTCAAGAGGGGTGATACGATACCCAGAAGGTGTGGCATCACCAGCTCATGAAGCGGCCTCACTTAGCTGAATCATAAATGATCGATCCCCAGAGTCGACAATCCACCAAACCAGCAACCGTCTCAACCCAAAGGGTTGAAAGAGAAGCCAACCGGATGAACCTCGTCTGAGCGTGGATTTCATGAGACACTAGTGCCTGCAAAGCAAGCATGCGCCCACTAATTTCCACTCTAAGTCTATGGTGCACTCAAGCTTGGGTCTGGCTTCTCACTCATCAGAACTCCCATCCCACAACAGCACAAATAATCATATTATACTGAAAATAAAATGCGGGAAATAAAGTGCGAGAAGTAAAATGCGATAAATAAACGCAACCCAACAAGTAAACATACAAGCGTTAGGATTGACTCGCATAGGGAACCGTTGGAGTCCCCAGCAGAGTCGCCAGTTGTCGCTTGCGCGAAAATAAGGTGTCGGCAAAACATAAGAGTCGCCACCTTTCGTTATTTATCCCTCAGAACGGGAAAGGAAACGATCGGAAAAACCTGACGAATAAGGGTAAGACAAGGTCATCGCAACCGTTGTCTGGATTTGGGAGTCGGTTATGCAAGGGGAAGGTATTAGCACCCATCACGTCCGTCGTACTCGACGGGATCCACGCTTTTTGTGTTTACTTGGACGGGTTGGTTTTATTCTATCTACCTATCAAGGCTGGCTGAAACAGAAAAGAAAATGACTCGGCAAAGCGTCACATTTTATGCCTACGTATTCTCATCAGAGAACGAGAAATCAGAGTCAATGTAGTTCGGCCTACGACAGATTATGGGGGAAGGTAGCTCGCCAAGACATCGCCATCTTGTGCCTACGTACTCTCAACAGGTATGAGAGATCAGAGCTCACGTAGTTCGGGAAACTACAGTTTATTTTCTGTCTTTTACGAAAAAAGTGTTTTTTATTGTGTTTGTGATTTCAATCGAACTAGAGACTATGACCTGAGAGTGCATGCGTCGCATGTCACCCAAAGGGTACCATACTAAACATCCAGACTGTGGAAAAGAAACTCTCCCACAATCCTTTCTCAGATAGCTTAAGGCTCGTAACGTACGAAAGAAACCATTCATGATTACTGTATCTTAAACTGTTTTGAGATGAGAAGAGAACGGGCCCAACTAGGAGGGAGACTATCAAGTCCTACTATTGTCATGCCATGGATTCATCCTATGGTTGAGGTTTGAACAGGGAACTCCTAGAAGTTATCATGCATAGGTTTCAACCTAAAGTTCTATCATCACTCCCTTATCAAAGGAAATGAGAGTCCTAAGGGATCATGTCAATGATACACCAAAACAGACAAAGCATCAGCTTAACAGTAAAATGCATGCAATGCAAGTGAGGGAGGAAATGTGTGTGGGGCTTCAGCCTCCACAAGCTCATCTCAACCTCAAGCCAGAATGGATAACAGTAATCATACTGAAAGTAAAACAACATGCTATCAAGCAATAACAGTAAACTGCAATCATACAGAAGAAAATGAAATAAAATGCCATCAGGCAAACAAACCACATGGGCAAGGGAGCTGGGCTCTACCAAATACCCGCAAGCAAAGCCACACAGTAACAATACAAGCAGAGGGAGCAACTCAACCTCTAGTGCAATCATGCTCCTAGATTCTACCTATTCTAGATATGGACTTATTCTAATGCATCAAGCAAGTCAAACAAAACATGTCAATACAACAAAGAAAAAGATAAGAAAGCAGACCAACTTCTCTCTCAACTTCAAGCTTCAGCTCTTCCCGCAGCAATTCAGTCTTCAGACTTCCATCACTCTTGACAAATCTCAATTTGCTTTTCCATGTTTCAACCCTTCAACATAAGTTTCAACTTATCTTCTCCTTTAAGCTTCAGCTTCTTGATCAGCTCCACCTTCAGGCTTCACTATCAATCATAAGTACCAACTTGGCTCCTTCAGGATCCCCAGGTATCAAAGCAAGTATCAACTTCCTTTGTTCTTCAAGCTTCAGCTCTTCAGAATCAATCTCAATCACTTAGAAGTGTCAACTTCATCCTTCAGTCTTTACTTCATCTTCAGGGGTCTTCAAGTATCAACTTGCTCTTGTTGCTCTTCAAGCTTCAGCTGGAATGGCAATGCTCAAGGATTCATCCTCTTCTATACTCTTCATTGAAGTCTTCATCTTCAAACTCAAGCTCATCATCTCTCAAGACAATCAAACCAGAGAAAATCGCTTACTGGATAAGCTGGGGGATATTGAACTGCTTATTGACCACCAAAGGTGACCTATAAGGGTTCAACATCAAAGGAATGGTTCCCTCAAAAGTTCTACTTCCTAGGTATAATCACTTATCCCTCCAAAGGAGAGAGGTGTATACCATGGAAGGACTTTGAATAATAGGTAGGAATGGAGGTGAGAGATACCATCCATGTTTGAGAAAGAATTTATCTAAGTCTAAACTCTTCCTAATCCCTAACCCTAAAAACAAAATAACACAAATAAGATCAAGCTCTCAAGCTCCTCAATGCATCTTCAAGTCTTCTACTATGCTCCTCAATGCTCCTTAGAACAATACCAAGCTCTCCAAGCCCACAAAGCAAAGCAAACAACAATACAAGCCCACAAGGGCAACACAAACAACAATCAACTACAAAAATCATCTAAAAATAGTATACTACTATATTAAATCCTAATATAATTTCTAAGGGATCCTACATACCTACCCTTAATGCCCTATATGTCCCATAGTCTAATTTGTCCTAAAAACCCAAAATTCTAGTGTTATTATGGACCTATGTTGAAGTTTGACCTAATTCTACACAACTTAATGTCATCTAATCAAAACTATCCTAAAATTCATCACAAAATTATGGAATAAATCCAGGGGGAAGCTAAAGCTTATATCTAACTATCCTAAAAAGAATGGTCTAAAAATGCTAAGGGAACTACCTAAACAAAATTCTACAAATTCATGGATCAACATAAAAGAAATAAAATGCAATAAAAGAATAAAATATACAAAAAATATTAAAAATGCATGAAAGGAAAATATTTTTATTTGACAATTTTCTAGACATGAATATGAAATGGGAGCAAAAATCCCCATTAAAAAATCATTAATTTTCAAATTGATATGAATTTTCTAATATTAATGAAAAATGGAAGAAAATGAAATTAGAACATGGAAGCTGGGGTGCAGGAAGTAAACAGATCCAGTTCAATACGCGCATGGGCCCAAAATGGGGGGTTCAAAAAGCAACGCGCCAGGCCCATCATTTAATCAGAAGTTAATTAAGAAAATGTAAAGAAAAATAGAAAACCAGCGGTGCAAAGAGTAACCAAATACAGTGTAAATCATTCATGGGCCTTAACTGGGGGTGTGGGTATCAAACTTCACTAAAGCCCAAGACACCACCGTTTAATGAAACGGTGCGTTTCGCCTGTTCTGAAATCCCTCCCAAAATGCAATTGAATCGTGGCCCTCAGATCAAGAAAAAGTCAATGGGTCAGCTCCTCATCCAATGGTCATGAGCTCGTCTTCAACCTCCATCTAGGGTTTGTTGAAACTCCATGGAAATACAGAACATGAAGCTTCATCTTCCTCAACTCGTGCTTTCTCATTTCTCCATCAAAACTCAAAGTTTAAAACCCTAACATGCTCCATTTTTCATGCTCTACACAATCATACTCTTAGAATCAACTGAAACTTCCTCTAACATAAAACACGATCCAAGATAAAAAATGAACTCAAACTTCCATCTCACCAATTCTTGCAATTAACTATCTCAGATCACTCACCAACTCACCCTGATTAATTCTTGATGTCTAACTCATTCTATCTCTCAATATAACACGAGTTCTTGGTCATCAAAGAAATGGGGTCCATAGTTCAATCTTCACCAATTGATCCCTAACTCTCCAAAATCCATCTCCTATTGGTCTCTAACATTTCTACACTAACAAATTAACCTAATTATGCCTAAAACATGATTTAGGGAAGAATTTGCAAACCTGGTTAATCTTGATGAACAGATGATGAAATCCACCAATTCAGACCTTGAAACTCTTCAGAAAGTTTCCCTAGATGCCAATCTTGCTACTGTTTGCAACAATTTTGATGGAGAGAGCCTCAATCTCAGAATTCGATTCTGACTTGCTACCTTGAAATCTCAATCACCAACTCTTCAATTCACCATGGATTTGATCTCAATTCAATCTGCACAGCTTCACTATGATGTATAGGATGTGTTTGTGTGGAAAGAATGAATGGAAATGAAGAAGAATGAAGAAATGGAACTTGACTTGCAATGGAAGATTCTTGATCTCACTCTCTCTTCTCTGCACCAATTCTCACCAACCTTGCATCTGAGCAAGTTACATATGTTATATAGAGTGGTTTAGAATCATCTAGAACCATCTAGGACCATCCAATGAGTATTTGAACTTCTCATGTCATGACATTTTGATTTCCATTCTCCTTACATGCTATCTCATGCCAAGCTTCTTGTAACCTTTGATTCTGACTTGAAATTCTCCCCATATGAGATTTATGATAAGTTACAATGCATAACCAACTTGCTTATTGAGTTTTGTTGAGTTTTGCTTTGGTGCCTTAATATGCAAGTAAGCCATTTCCAAAGCAGCCCTATGATCTAAGCCCCAAATAAAAATTGTGGCTGAACCATTGTTATTAGAATGTCATTTGGAGTCAAAATGACCTATTATATGACATGGTTTGGATGTATAACTTGTGATTTCCAATTTTCAATTTCACCTTAATTAACTTATGCCTCCATTTTAGGCCATTTTCATCACTTTTTGATACAAGCCTTTTCAACATCTCATGACCTCCCTACTAGACTTAAAACATCATTCTAAGCAAGTTTTATGTTGAAGATTTTTCCATTTGAAGCTTGGAAGTAGGAGATATGGCCTTATGCTTGAAATGACCTATAACCTCCAAATGACCAAAATGCCCTTGACTTGTCAAAGCCATAAGTTGAGTTCTACAAATCCTATCAAGGACTTATAGTACTCTCTAGAAATATAAGAAGATGCTCTACAACATTAATGTTGACCAAGAGTTCATAGGAATCATCCTACTAGGGCAAAAGTTGGATGCAAGTTGGGTGACTTTCAAGGACCCAGATTCACATACCTCAGATGACCTGTAAATTGTCAAAGTTATAACTTGAGCTCTATAAATCCTATCAAGGACTTCTAGTACTCAAGTTAAAGCTAAGAACAAGCTCTACAACATACATGTTGTGGGGAAGATGAGATGACAATCACATCTTGAGCTAAACTGCCTTGAAGATAGGGATCAAACTAGGGGATTTTACACTGTCAACCCTTAGAAACCCTAGCTTGAAACTTCTTAAACTCCTCAATCATGATGAGTTGGTCTAGCAATCATCCTTATATCACCTCAATGCTTCATTCCATGATCACATGGCTCTTGGATTAGGTCTCAACCCTCTCCAAATCATCAGCTGACCTAGGGTTGACCCAGTCAAACCCTAATTCCACCACTCATGGCTGAATCTTCTGAATTCTTGTACAATGACCTCTCTAGGCTTCATGATGGCTTTCAAGACATCTCATAAACTTTCTCAAAGCTTCAAGTCCATCCTCATAGTCTCAGAATCATCTGAGGAGCTCCCACAACTCTCAAGTTATGAGACACACAACCTTGGTTTCAACCAATTCCTCTGAGGATCTCTTGAGTTCTCTGACAAAGATATCAACCTTTGAACACTTGAATAACCTTCTTGGCTAGCTTCAAAGTCTCATACAACTCTTGATGGGTAAATAAATGTTGGTCAAATTTTGGGGTGCAACATATATATATATATATA
>CAWUDS030004357.1:0-48704 GCA_963859935.3 Lathyrus sativus
GAGATTGTAAATCTGGGTTCTTAGGAGCTTATCAGAAATGTCAGAGTTGGGGTTGCGCTGCAGAATGATGTCAAGCATAGACTGGTCGAGATGCTTCGAGAGTATAGTGACGTCTTTGCTTGGTCGTATGAGGATATGCCCGGACTTGACACAGATATCGTGGTTCATCGCTTGCCGTTGCGAGAAGATTGCCCTCCAGTCAAGCAGAAGCTCAGGAGGACGAGACCAGACATGGCAGTAAAAATCAAAGAAGAAGTCCAGAAGCAGTTGGACGCAGGATTTCTAGCCGTTACCACTTACCCTCCGTGGGTCGCCAACATAGTGCCTGTACCGAAGAAGGACGGCAAGGTACGTATGTGCGTCGATTATCGGGATTTGAACAGGGCGAGCCCTAAAGGTGATTTCCCGTTGCCTCATATCGATGTGTTGGTCGACAATACAGCCCAGTTTTCCGTGTTTTCGTTCATGGATGGCTTCTCCGGTTACAATCAGATTAAGATGGCACCGGAGGACATGGAGAAAACAACGTTTATTACCCCCTGGGTAACATTTTGCTACAAGGTAATGCCGTTCGGTCTGAAGGACGCAGGGGCCACTTACCAGCGAGCAATGGTAACTTTGTTTCATGATATGATTCATCGTGAGATCGAGGTCTATGTTGATGACATGATTGCAAAGTCCCAAACGGAGGAGGAGCATCTGGTCAATTTATTGAAGCTGTTTGAAAGGCTTAGGAAGTTCAGGCTGAGGCTGGATCCTAACAAGTGCACTTTCGGAGTGCGGTCCGGAAAGTTATTGGGGTTTATCGTTAGTGAACGAGGTATTGAAGTTGATCCTGCAAAGATAAAAGCTATCCAAGAGATGCCAGCGCCGAAGACAGAAAAAGAAGTTCGTGGTTTCTTGGGCCGAATAAACTACATTGCAAGGTTTATCTCTCAGCTCACGGCCACTTGTGAACCGATGTTCAAGTTGTTAAAGAAAAATCAGGCGATTACTTGGAATCAGGATTGCCAGAAGGCATTCGATAAGATAAAGCAGTATCTTCAAGAACCTCCAATCTTGATACCCCCAGTGGCTGGACGGCCATTAATCATGTACCTAACGGTTCTGGAGAATAGTATGGGGTGTGTTCTCGGTCAGCACGACGAGACGGGCAGAAAAGAGCATGCCATTTATTATTTGAGTAAAAAGTTCACTGAGTGTGAATCTCGATACTCGATGCTGGAGAAGACGTGTTGTGCATTAGCTTGGGCTGCCAAACGTCTACGACAGTATATGCTCAATCACACCACTATGCTGATTTCGAAAATGGATCCGATCAAGTACGTCTTCGAAAAGCAGGCTCTTTCGGGCAGGATTGCCAGATGGCAGATGGTGTTAACAGAATATGATATTCAGTACGTCTCTCAGAAAGCCATCAAGGGAAGCGTATTGTCTGACTACCTTGCCGAACAACCAATCGAGGACTATCAGCCGATGAAGTTCGAATTCCCTGACGAGGACATTATGTTTCTCAAAGCGAAGGATTGCGATGAGCCATTGCCCGATGAGGGGCCGGATAGGAAGTCTCAGTGGAAGTTGATATTCGACGGAGCGGTTAATTCCTACGGAAGTGGTATCGGGGCTATCATCACGACTCCTCACGGATCCCACATCCCGTTTACTGCAAGACTGACGTTTCCAGTTACCAACAACGAAGCCGAGTATGAAGCATGTATTATGGGTCTAGAAGAGGCAATTGATTTGAGAATCAAGAATCTAGACATATATGGTGACTCAGCGCTTGTAATCAATCAGATTAAAGGGGAGTGGGAAACTCGTCAAGCGAATCTAGTGCCGTACATGAATTATGCCAGGAGGCTGCTTCCGTTCTTTGACCGAGTAGAACTTCATCATGTACCCCGGGCTGAAAATCAAATGGCTGATGCTTTAGCCACGTTGGCTTCAATGTATAAGGTCAATCTTTGGAATGAAGCTCCAAGCATTGTTCTTTCGCGTCTTGACAGACCAGCATATGTGTTCGCAATCGAGGATGCCGCTGACGGCAAGCCATGGTTCCACGATATCCAGACCTTCCTTATGACCAAGGAGTATCCTGCGGGTGCCTCAACCCAGGATAAGAAGACTCTGAGGAGGCTATCTGGAAACTTTTACCTCAACCCTGATGGAGTGCTGTATAAGAGAAACCACAATCTCGTGCTACTCAGATGTGTGGATGAGAAAGAGGCAAGTATGCTCATGGAAGAAGTCCATGAGGGCACATTTGGTACGCACGCCGGCGGGCATGCCATGACGAGAAAAATCCTGAGAGCAGGGTATTACTGGTTGACTATGGAGTCGGATTGCTTCAGATTCGCGAAGAAATGTCACAAATGCCAGATTTATGCCGATAAAGTTCATGTGCCGCCGTGCCCATTGAATGTCATGTCCTCCCCTTGGCCGTTCTCCATGTGGGGCATTGACATGATAGGCAAGATCGAGCCCACCGCATCCAATGGTCATCGTTTTATTCTGGTAGCTATCGACTACTTCACCAAGTGGGTGGAGGCAGCCTCGTACGCCAATGTGACCAAGCAGGTGGTAGCTAAATTCATAAAGAGGGACATCATCTGTCGCTATGGAATTCCCGAGCGGATCATTACTGATAATGGTTCGAATTTGAATAATAAGATGATGAAGGAGCTGTGCCAGAGCTTCAAGATTGAACACCACAACTCATCCCCTTACCGGCCGAAGATGAATGGCGCTGTTGAAGCGGCCAACAAGAACATCAAGAAGATTGTTCAGAAGATGGTTGTGACGTATAAAGATTGGCACGAGATGCTGCCGTTTGCCTTGCACGGTTATCGTACCACGGTGCGTACGTCGACCGGGGCAACTCCTTTCTCCTTGGTGTACGGTATGGAAGCTGTCCTACCGCTAGAAGTGGAGATTCCCTCTTTGCGAGTTTTGGTTGATGTGAAACTTGATGAGGCAGAATGGATTACGAATCGCTTGAATCAGCTCAGCCTGATGGACGAGAAGAGGTTAGCATCGATTGCATTTGGTCGCCTGTACCAAAGCCGAATGAAGAAAGCTTATGATAAGAAGGTGCGTCCTCGAAGCTTTCAGACGGGTGATCTCGTCCTGAAGAAGATTCTTCCGCCACACTCCGATCACCGGGGCAAGTGGACTCCGAATTACGAAGGGCCGTACGTCGTCAGCAAGGTCTTCTCAGGAGGAGCTTTGTTGTTATCCACGATGGATGGTGAAGATTTTGCATCCCCGGTGAACGCGGACGCAGTTAAAAAATACTTTGCTTGAAAGAGACCCGCTGGACAAAAAAGAAAGAGTCCAGGCAAAAAAGGGGCATCCCGGCGAACCAGAAACAGAATAAAAGGTTCGGGCAAAATTAGGGATATATTGAAAAATGTACACCCGCGAAGTCGAAAACCTACACTGGGCGGCTTCGGCAAAAAAGGGTATCCCGGTGAACTGAAAACCCGTGAAGGGCGGTTCACGCAAAAGTTAGGGATTTAAATAAGCAAATGACTGCGTTCCGCGTATGGACTTTCATTGTTTAGTGGTTCGGAAGACCTGAGGGCCGTTTATCTGAATCAATCTCTTCCAAAGCTGAAGCATCGGAGAAGTATCGAAGTCGAGTGGGTCTTAGAGGGATCAACTCATGGTGTTCGTCTACGCCTCGATTGCCGACATTTGTATATACTGATGTATATTTATGTTTTCTTTTTGCGCGGCTTCCTCATTCCAGGAGCTTGCCTCTGTTGTAAAACATTTTTGCCCGTTCAGGGGTTCATCATCAATAAAATATTCAGCAATTCTGTTTGCCTATTTAGCATTTATCTGTTTTGTTTGCGAATGAAAACGCCGATATTTTTGATAAAATGCGCATACATAAACTTGCGGGCCTAAGCCCATAGATTGTTGAAACAACTAATTAACTGAATATTGTCACGAGATAATAACCCTGATAGGCCCCTTTGAGGAGGGTATCTTGTCTGTTCGTTTGCGTCGTTGCAGGTGTAGCGTTTGCCAGAAGATGTGTCGTGCGTATCCCCGAAGCAGGATGAGTCCTCCTTCCCCAGCAGAGTTCAGTAGTTTCTCCTCCGAATCTAAACGCAGGATAGTGAGCATTGATATGTCTTCCCCGGGTAGAGGTGATTCTCTTCCCCAAGCAGGCGCATCCTGAAGGAATGTCACCTCATCGGCTGAGTCAAGCACCGAAGAATGATCTCGTACTCCCCCAGCACCGGGTCACAAGTGCAGATTTCAGGGAAGTGTACGGATGCTGGAGCTCGTGTTCTCCCCAGTAAAGTCGCCGAAGCAAGAAGCCCCCCGCACCGGGTCACAAGTGCAGATTTCAGGGAAGTGTTCGGATGCCGAAGCTCGTGTTGTCCCCAGTAAAGTCGCCGAAGCAAGAAGCCCCCCGCACCGGGTCACAAGTGCAGGTTTCGCAGGAAGTTGTTCGTATGCCGAAGGATGCGGTAACTGATGGTGCCAGGCTGAAGTCTCCAGTGGAATTAGGTTTCCTCACCAGAGTCAGGCTCTCTCCTGAAGTTCGATGATTCCCTCTTCTCCAGTAGAGTGTTGGAACAGCTGATGTTGTATTCCCTTGCAGAGTTGTACTCTCCCCCGAAGGCAGATGATCCTTTCTTCCCTAGTGGAATCGAATTCCGCACCAGAGTCGTATTCTCCAGTGAAGTAGAATGATTTCCCTCCCCGGCTGAGTCCGCAGAAAAGCAGAATCCTTGGAAGTCGATCAGGTCATGATCAATGTTCCCCAGCAGAGCGTGGGGCAGCTAGTGCTGTGTTTCCCCAGAATCACACTCTCTCCATCGAAGCAGAATGATTTCTCCTTCCTCAGCCGAGTTTGCAGATGTCCAAGAGATCCGAATCCTTGGAAGTTGATCAGATCATGATTGGTTTTTTCCCAGTGGAGTGTTAAACAGCTGAAGTTGGTTCCCCACAGAGTGGTTATCCCCAGAAGAGTAGCCGAGAAGGCCACGCAGTTCACTCCCGCGATTGACATCGCTTTCCTTCAGCATGTCCAGGTTCTCGTAGAGCTTCGTTCCCCTGCAGCAGATCGACTGAAGTTGTTTGTCCTACAGCAGTCAACCAGAGTGGTTATCCCCAGACAGAGCCCGATTGATATTGGCGTGTCCACGTTCTCCTCAGCAGGATGATTCCTCTACCTGAGTAGTTCTTGTCTCCTTGACGGGAGGATTTCCCCCTCGGCATTCATTTTTGCTGACGGGATCGCATCATTGTGCATGACTGCATAGCATTTAACACTGCATAGCATTTAACATTGCATAGCATTGTGCATGATTGCATGACATTTAGCATAAACGCATATCATTCCCACCGTGTGGGGCATAGCGCAGAAGCATACGCATCATAAGCATGATTTAGGTCATTATTATTCTTGCCCTACAGGTGTTCGGCCAAGAGACCAATTGCTCAGGACGATTCCTGATATCCTCTCCAACAAGGTCGCTTTCTTAAGATGATTCTTAAAGACCCCGGTGTAATCCCCACGGTCGCTCGCTCAAGATGATTTTTGAGATCCCCAGCGAAGTTTTCAGTTCAAGACGACCCTTGAACTCCTCAGCAGGGCCGTTTGCTTAAATTGATTCTTAATACCTCAGCGCAGGTTCCCGAGTTGTTTGCCTAGGGTGATACTTGAGCTCCCCAATAGCGTCCCCAGCAGGAGTTGCCCAGGAAGATTTCTGGAATACCCAACAGAATGTTTGCTCCGGAAAGGTTATTAGTTCAGGACGATTCTTGAAGATGCCCGACGGATCTGTTTGTTCAAGTTGATTCTTGAAGTCCAGAGCAGCATGATATGTCTGCTCCGACCACGATGTCTAATCTGAAGATGGATTTCGTAAGCGCCCGAAGGCGATATCAGAAGGTTCCTGTGAGTCCAGATTTCCGTATTGAAGAATCAACGGGTGGATGAAGATAAGGTTTCAGAGGTTGTAGATACAACAGAATGATCCGTGTGAGTCTGAAGACCAAGTCAGTTATCCTGAGGTGATGATTGATTGCGATCAAATGAAGGATACGTCTTCTGATTGAAGTCGAAGATGTTTCTCCAGCAATGATGTCTAATCTGAAGATGGATTTCATAAGCGCCCGAAGGCGATATAAGAAGGTTCCTGTGAGTCCAGATTTCCGTATTGAAGAATCAACGGGTGGATGAAGATAAGGTTCCAGGGTTGTAGATACAACAGAGTGATTCGTGTGAGTCTGAAGACCAAGTCAATTATCCTGAGGTGATGATTGAGCGTGATCAAGTGAACGATACGTCTTCTAATTGAAGTCGAAGATGTTTCTCCAGCGGTGATGCGGGGTATTTCGATTGTCCGACGGTGATGTCAGATTTAGTTCTCCAGCGGTGATGCGGGGTATTTCGATTGTCCGACGGTGATGTCAGATTTAGTTCTCCAGCAGTGACGCAGGGTGCTTCGATCGTCCGATGTCAGCTTTGGTTCTCTAGCTAGTTGTTGAGCAGCTAGTGTTGCAGGATTCAAAGATTTGTTCCCCGCAGAGTACTGTGTGCTCGTGCAGTTGGCCAATTTTTCGGGTTTACTGATATTCAACCGTCTCGTACCTTGAATTGTTGAGAGCTGGTCGCTTCTCACCCAGTCAGGTTCAAGCCGTTTGAATAGGGGCAGCTGTTGCACCCCAAAATTTGACCAACAATTATTTATTCATTGAGTGTTTGAAAGTTGATACCTTCATCAGAAAGTTCAAGAGATCCTCAGAGGAGTGGGTTGAAACCAAGGGTTGTGTGCTTCATAGTTTGAGAGTTGTGGGTGTTCCTCAGATGATTCTGAGACTTTGAGAATGAACTTGATGTTTTGAGAAAGCCTATGAGATGTCTTGATGGCTATCATGAAGCCCAGAGAAGTCATTATGCAAGAGTTCAGAAGATTCAACCATGAATGGTAGAATTAGGGTTTTGACTGGGTCAACCCTAGGTCAACTAAAGATTTGGAGAAGGTTGAGACCTAATCCAAGGGCCATGAGATCATGGAATGATGCATAGAGATGATATAAAGATGATTCCTAGGCCAACTCATCATGAGTGAGGAGTTTGAGAAGTTTCAAGTCAGGGTTTCCAGGGATTGTCAGTGAAAAACCCTAATTTGATCCCTATCTTCCAGGCAGTTTTAGCTCTAGATGTGATTGATATCTCACCTTCCCCACAACATGAATGTTGTAGAGCTTGTTCTTATCTTTAATTTGAGTGGTGGAAGTCCTTGATAGGAGTTGCAGAGCTCAAGTTATGGTTTTGACAAATTACAGGTCAGCTGAGGTGTGTGAATCTGGGTCCTTGAAAGTCACCCAACTTGAAGACAACTTTTGCCCTAGTAGGGTGATTCCTATGATTTCTTGGTCAACATGAATGTTGAAGAGGATCTTCTTAGCTTTAATTTGAGTGGTAGAAGTCCTTGATTGGATTTGTGGAACTCAACTTATGGCTTGAACAAGACAGGGGTATTTTGGTCATTTGTCAGTTATAGGTCATTTTAACCAATGCCTAAAACTCCTATTTCCAAGCCTCAAATGGAAAAACTCAAAACATGAAAGTTGCTCAAAATGTGATTTTAAGTCTAGAAAGAAGGTCACAAATTGTTGGAAAAGCTCATAGCATGAGATTACATGATTGGTCAAAAATGAACTAAAAATGGCATATAAGTTTGAAAAGTTGAAATTGAAAAGTGATTTGGAAGATCCACAAATCCAAAATAGGTCATCCAATATATCATTTTGATTGGAAAAATCATTTTGAGAACATTGGTTTAGCTAGAATTTTGATTTGGAGCTTTAAAATGGGTGATGCTTTGAAAAGTTGTTACTTGAAAAAGAAGGCAATGTTGAAAAACCTTACACAAGCCAAAGATGAGCTTGTTTTTCACTCATCCCTTCTCAATATCTCATGTAAAGATACTTTAAGACCAAATGGCAAGGCATAAGGCATGGAAGATGAGAAATTCAACTTGTCCCCACATGAGATTTTCAAGAACTTTCCACACTTTTCTAGATGATTCTAGAAGGATCCAGCTTCTTCCATCCATCATTATAAGAAGGATGATCTTCATAGTGTTCAAGGTTGGGGGAGAGAGTCAAGTCAGAGGAGAAAGAGAGAGATACATTGCCATTAAAGAGCTACCTTCACAATCAAGCAACTTGAGTTTTCTTCCATCACAAGCATCTTCCATCAACAACTCTTGCAAACAGAAGGTTGTGGATCATCCAAGGAGCATCTTGAACCAATTCCAAGGCCTGCAAGCATCCCCACGAGCCCTCACCATCATCCCTTTGACAGGTTCTTTCTTCTCCTTGTATCTCTTAAGTTAGCTAGTTTCAATTAGTTTGGTAGGCATGGAATGAGTGTATTAGGGTAGATGATCAAATACTGAAAGTTAGGGCACGATCCATGATGATTTGTAACAGGTGCATGAATCTTTGATGTGCAAGAATGAACTGTGTGCTAGGCTTTAATCAACATGACATGGATTATAGTGATTAGGGTGGCATAGGGAGCAAGATTGCAGCTTTAGTTTTGAGTTTTATTAGGATTGATCTCAGAGAAATATTTTTGAACCATGATCTTGAACCTCTCTGTTAGGAGGATCTAGGAAGAATTATGGAAAACCACACGCATGGTTGTGTTCTAGGCAATTAGTAGATCATGTTTGCCCTTGGAATTTTTTGATTTCGTTGAGTGAGTGAAGAGAACGAACCAGTTGAATCTTGGTGCATGGAGGAGAGGGTTCTGAAAACCCTAGTTTTGTTTGGGACGATGAAGGAGGTCCATTGGATTGGTCTCCAGAGTTTGACAATGTAATCAGATCCAACGGCTGTGAGTGAGTCTGAGAAAGGGAGGGAAAATTCAAAGGAAATTGAAACGCGGTCGTTTCATTAAACCGGTCCCTGGGCTTAGCTCGCTATTCGCACCCCCCCCTTTTGCTGGCCCAATTGATTTGAACTGGCGCGTGTGCTATTCATACCCCCCCTCCCTTTATTTGTTTTATATTTCTTTTAATATTGTTTTAATATTTTTCTGTTTTGATTAATTCATAAATAAATGATAAAAAATGATTTTTGACTTCTTCTTTTTTCTATGATTAGATGATTTTGTGTAGAAAAATATAAAAATAAAAATGGAATTTTATTTTTAATGTGGAATTTTTAGTGATATTTTCTCTAACATAGTGTATTTTCATTATTTTAGTTGATACATGATTTTGCAAGAATTGTTTTAGGACCTTCCCTTAGGTTTTTTTTATCCATTCTTTTTTGTGCAATTAGATGATGAATCATAGTTCCCCATAGGATTTTTTTCTAGAATTTTAGAATTAAATTTTGATTAGTTTAATTAGGGTAGACTTAGGGTATCCTAATTAGGGTTTAGGTTGTGCTTAGGTGAAGAATCATCTTTCTTTGATAAGTTTTGTCTTGATTTTTAGGTAGAGGCCTGTGTAGATGTTATGGGTAGGTGTTGAGGACCCTTGTGAATAATTGTTAGGTTTTTCCCCATTAGTTTAG
The DNA here is from genome assembly GCA_963859935.3 of Lathyrus sativus. NCBI lineage: Eukaryota > Viridiplantae > Streptophyta > Magnoliopsida > Fabales > Fabaceae > Lathyrus > Lathyrus sativus. The sequence continues at coordinate 9,562 of CAWUDS030004357.1, forward strand.
TATTTTTAGGTATTTTCTGAAGTTGCCTGTTGATTTTGTCTCCCCTGTGGTTATCTGTTCATCTTTGGGGTTCTTTGTGGGGAATTTGTTGTGGGGATTGTGTTGCCTTGAAGACCTTGATGGAGAGTATCATGAAGAGAAGATTGTGGATCAAGATTCAGAGACCCAGAGCTTGGCTTGTTCCCTGTCTGTGAGGTTTGAGATCCTGAAGTTTGAAGGAAGTTCATGGTACTTTCCTGAGGAAGGCACTATGAATGACTTTCATTCTTTCTTCTCACCTCTTTCTTAAGTATCCAATGATGTTGGAGCCAACTTGTGAGTTTAATTTCTCCTGAGGAGGAATGTAAACTGATCACATGTTGTTGAACCACATGGGATGCAATTCCTAAGTGGAAGCCTCCTAGTACTTTCCTGAGGAAGGTCCTATGGGTCTATTCACTTAGTTCCCTTAGTTTATCTAGGATTTCTCAAGTATCCAGTGATGTTGGAGCCAACTTGTGAGTTTAATTTCTCCTGAGGAGGAACGTAAACTGATCACAGTTGTTGAGCCACATAGGATACAACTCCTAAGTGGAAGCCTCCTAGTACTTTCCTGAGGAAGGTCCTATGAGTCTGTTCATTTAGTTCCACTAGTTCAGATAGGATTTCCTAAATATCCAGTGATGTTGGAGCCTGCTTGTGAGTTTAATTTCTCCTGAGGAGGAATGTAAACTGATCACAGTGGTTGAGCCACATAGGGTATGACTCCTGAGTATACACCTCCTAGTGTTCTCCTGAGGAAGACACTATGAGTCTGCTTACTTAGCTCCCTTTCTTTGGTAAGCTTGTTCTGAAGCTTGAAGACTGGGATTGAATTCTCTTGTTTAGGGTTTTGCTTGAGGGCTGTGCTTAGATTTGATTCAGATTCTGTGATTAGGGTCAGGATTAGAGAGTAGATTCTTTCTTTCTCAAGCATGTGTGTTTGTTTGCCTGTTGGCACTTCATCCCTTTTATCTGCTCATTGCTTGATAGTATGTTGTTTATCTTCAGTATGATTGCTGTTATTTCATGACTGGCTTGAGGTCGAGATGAGCTTGTGGAGGCTGAAACCCCACACATATTTCCTCCCTCACTTGCATTGCATGCATTTTACTGTTTAAAGCTGATGCTTTTGTCTGTTTTGGAGTATCATTGACATGATCCCTTAGGACTCTCATTTCCTCAGATGAGGATTTGATGATAGACTTTTAGGTTGAAACCTATGCATGACAACATCTAGGAGTTCCCTGTTCAAACCTCAACCATAGGATGAATCCATGGCATGATAACAGTAGGACTTGATAGTCTCCTTCCTAGTTGGGCCTGTTCTCTTCTCATCTCAAAGCAGTTGAAGACACAGTAATCATGAATGATTTCTTTCGTACGCTACGAGCCTTAAGCTATCCGAGGATGGATGTTTAGTATGGTGCCCTTTGGGTGACATGCGACGCATTCACTCTCAGGTCATAGTCTCTAGTGCGGTTGAGATCGCAAACACAATAAAAAACACTTCTTTTAGGAGATAACCCGTAGTTTCCCGAACTACGTTTGCTCTGATCTTTCATACCAGATGAAAGTACGTAGGCATAGGATGCGATATCCTAGCGAGCAACCTTTCCCCGTAATCCCCCGTAGTTAGGCCGAACTACGTTGACTCTGATTTCTCGTTCCAGACGGGAATACGTAGGCATAAAGCGCGATGCTTTGCCGAGTCATTTTTCTTTTCTTTTTCAGCCAGCCTTGATAGGTAGATAGATTATAACCAACCCGTCCAAGTAAACAAACAAGCGAGGATCCCGTCGAGTACGACGGACGTGAGGGGTGCTAATACCTTCCCCTTGCGTAACCGACTCCCGAACCCAGACAATGGTTGCGATGACCTTGTCTTACCCTTATTCGTCAGGTTTTTCCGATCGTTTCCTTTCCCGCTCTGAGGGATAAATAACGAAAGGTGGCGACTCTTCTGTCATGCCGGCACCTTATTTTCGCGCAAGCGACAGTCGTGCCTAAAAAAACCACAGTGGTTAAGCGTCAGGAGTGAAACAATCACATTATTCCCGAAAGAGTCAGACAACCAGTGTCACACGACTTGTTCAAAAAAAAAGAAAAATGAATCAAAAGCCCGCTAAGTCAAAACTTGAAAACAAATGACTTAGGCAAAAATGAGGGCATCTCACTGGACTTAATAATCAAAAGAAGCTTGTTGCGGTGGAAATAGGATCACAAACTATTAATGAGTTTGAATCGCAATTCAATTCACAACCGCTCTTTGATTTATCCGAAGGAAAAGGTCAAAAGAGGGAAAACCTATTTTTGCATCGTAAACACAATGCGGAGAAAGATCTAGGGTTCGGGGGTTGGTTAAATTTAGGGAAGGTATTAGCATCCTAAACTTCTGTAGTACTCTACAGGAACCTTTTGTTTAGATGTTACTATTTGCTTTATTTATTTGCTTAAGGTATATGTACAAAGGATTAAAAGTGAGAAAAAAGACCTAAGGGGTTAATTCTAAGTTTACTCGGCAAGACATCGCATCTTGTGCCTACGTATCCTTACGGGAGTGGAATCAGAGTAATCGTAGTTCCCCTCAAAAGGGAGGTTAGAGACTTCTTGACAGTGGTCAAGGTCTCAAGGGGAATAAACGCATCTTAAGGACACGCTTACGTGGAGTGTAGAAACTCCAAATCTCTACGTTGAATTGTTAAGTTGTAATTAGGGTTAAATTAGGGATTCCACGGCGGGAAACCCTAAAATGAGCGCGGCGGCTCTTTGACCTAATGCTAGGGGTAAAATTATAATCTTGCCTGCGGCGAGGCATTTGTGAAAATTAGGGTTTGTGAGGTTGTAAGAGTTTGAAGTTGAGGACTATTGACACGGCGGTCAAACGGCTAGACCTAATTCCTTCGGAGGAGTGAAATTATTGGTAAAGACGCGATAAACATATAATGGCAGAACATAAAGTGCGGAAAGATAAATGCGACAATTGTCTCGCAAAATTACACCCCATAAGCAGTTACAAATATGATAATTGAATATTTAAACTGAAAATAAAATCAATTGAACTTAGTCAGCTGCAAAAAAACCAAAACAAACAGAGACTGTTATTATACGGGGTTTGACGAAAAATTAGACGGGAATGTTAGGAATTTAAGTAGAAAATTATAATTTTAACGAAACAAGAAAAAAAAGTTAGAAATTTGGATCTTAAAAATGAGGATGTTAGCGAAAAATTAATAAACAATGAAAATTGATACGCAATGAAGATAGTGATAATATACAAGTGATAATGGAATATGAAATAGCAACGATGATGTCAGATTATGTACAAATATAAAAATAAATACAAAAATAAATAAATAAATATTAGTGAACAGGTTCATGGATAATCAATAATACTGTTAGGAATGAAGGATGAAAATTGGAATTGACGATAATTAGAAGTTAAGTGATGAATGTTTTGAGACGGTGAGAATTTAGGTAATTAGAAAAGAGTTAGAATGGAATTAGGTTTTTTTTTTAGTGAAATTTAGAAAAGTTAGAGTTTTTAATGTGATTAAGAAAAAGAAAATAGATTAAAAGTTAGAATTAAAAGTTAGCAAAAAAATTAGAACTTCGAAATTTGGTTTTTTTTAAAAAAAGGTTTAGAAAATAAAAATAAAAGTTTGAAAATAAAAGAGAAAAGGTTAGAATTTTAATAAAAAAAAGAGTTAGCATTAAAAGTTAAAAAGTGAGTTAGAACTTTGAATTTTAAAAAAAAAGTTTCTTGAAATTTTAACATAAAAGTTATGAATTTTTATATTAAAAAAAAAAGAAATATTAACTAAGAACAGTTAGAGTTTTAATTTAAAAAGAGTTAGAATGTTAGAATTTTAATTAAGAAAAAAGTGGTAGAAATTTTGAAAAAAGATATAAAAAAGATTAGAAATTAAAAAAAAGAAGAGTTAGTTACTTTTGATGAAGACTGTAAGAGTTTTTGATGCTTGTCGATCTCCCGTTTTGTTGCTCCTGAGGGTCCTTTTATACTTGATTTTTTTAAATCTTTTTCAATCTCAGATTTGATTTGAATATCTCAATATTTTTCAATCTCGGATTTGATTTGAGTAGATTTTTATGATGATTTCAGATTTGATTCAATGATGGTGATGCTGATTTTCTTATGATGATATGATCTGATTGATTTGATTTAACTCTATCTGGAATTCATTGGGATTGAATTAGATTAAAAAGTGTTGAGATTTAAATTTAAAAAGTTAGCAAAGAAGATAAGAGTTTCAAGTTAAATAAAAATTAGAGTTTTAAGTTTTAAAAAAAATGAGTTAGAATTTTAAAATAAAAAAATATTTGAATGTTGGTTTTAAAAAATGTTAGAATTATTTTAAAAACTGTTAGAATTTAATTTTAAAAGGAATTTAGATCTTAATTTTAAAAAAAAAGGATAGATTTAATTTATAAAAAAAAGGTTAGATTTAATTTTTTAAAATAGTTAGAAAAAAAGATTTAATTTTAAAAAGAAGTTAGAGAAAAAAAAAAGATTTAATTTTAAAAAGAAAGAGAAAAAAAAGATTTAATTTTTTTAAAAAAGTTAGAAAAAAAGATTTAACTTTATAAAAGTTAGAAAAAAGATTTAACTTTAAAAAGGAGTTAGAAAAAAGATTTAATTTTAAAAAAGTTAGAAAAAAAAGATTTAGCTTTAAAAAAGTTAGAAAAAAAAGTTTTAATTTTAAAAAGTTAGAAAAAAAGATTTAGCTTTAAAAAAGTTAGAAAAAAAGATTTAGCTTTAAAAAAGATAGAAAAAGATTTAACTTTAAAGAGGAGTTAGAAAAAAATATTTAAAAAAAGTTAGAAAAAAGATTTAATTTTAAAAAGAAGTTAGATTTTTATTTTAAAAAAGGTATTAGAATTTGATTTAAAAAATGTGTTAGAAATTAATTTAAAAAAGGTTATAAAAAAATTTACTCTTAAAGAAAAGAAAAAAAAAGTTAAATTTTAATCTAAATCCTAAAAGTTAGTAAGAAGAGCTTAAAATGATTTAAATAAATAAACTAAATAGAAAAAAAAAGTTAATAAAAAAACATTAGTAAAGTTATAAAAAAAATTTAATTAAATTATTATTAGTTAAAAAAATAAGATCTAAAAAAGGTTAATTTATTAAGTTAATAAGAATTTAAAATAAAAAATAAAAAAGAAAGGGTAAAATTTGGGGTATTACAGTTGCCCCTATTTAAATAGCTACACCAGATGATTTGAGTGACGGAGACTCGAGGAATCATGGTGGAGGGATTTAAATATAGATAACCGAAAATTTTGCCCTTATATGCGGCGATATGCAATGCTATGGACAAAGCGAGAACAGATTAATGCAGATGATGCCGTGAATATGATGTGATGCGTATGCTGGAATGATGAATGCGAAAATGCTGACGAATGCGACGACACAGGGACAGACGCTACGAGAAGAACACACTGGGGAAAACGACGCGCTGGGACACAGTACAAAACTGGGGAATTCTAAAAATGATGGTCAACTGGCGCGAACACGACCAATTGTCATTTTGGAAACGAGATTCTCAAATGGAGATGGCACCTGTGAGACGGCCTCCACTGGGGAATCTAAAAATAAAACTGGATCACGTACGATTGCAAGATCGATTACAGAATGCTGGAGTATTGAGCAAAGAATAACATCCAAGCTTCTGTAAACTATCCCTCGTGACAGGATCAAACGGACTTTTCGGGAATCCGTAGCAAATATACAGGGTAAAAACCGGCTGTATGCCAAAATAAATGGACTTTAAGAATAAGATCCTTAAATGGAGATGGCACCTATGAGATGACCTCCACATGGGAATGTCTAATAATAAAACTGGATCCACACGGTTGCAAGATCGATTACAGAATGTTGGAGCATTGAGCAAAGAATAACATCCAAGCTTCTATAAACTATCCTTCGTGATGGGATCGAATGGATTTTCAGAAATCCGTATCAAATATACAGGGTAAGGACCGGCTGTATGCCAAAATAAATGGACTTTAATGGGAAATGCCCTAATAAGCTTCTCGAGGGAGAACTGCCACTTATCGTTGGAAGGGACTTATGTGCCAAACGGATAAGCACTCAAATAAAGAGGCTGCTGCTTTATCTGATATATGAATCTTCTCATTTTTAAGGTCGGCGCCTGGAATACGATTCTGATTCTTCTTTTACTAAAGGGTAAATGAACTTCCTCATACTTCAAGATCGTGCTCTCCTGAATATGATTCTGCTCCCTCTTTTACTAAAGGGTAAACTGAACTTCCTCATACTTCAAGATCGTGCTCTCCTGAATATGATTTGGCTCCTTCTTTTACTAATGGGTAAATGAACTTCCTCATACCTCAAGATCGTGCGCTCCTGAATATGATTCGGCTCCTTCTTTTACTAAAGGGTAAATGAACTTCCTCATACTTCAAGATCTGTGCTCTCCTGAATATGATTCGGCTCCTTCTTTTACTAAAGGGTAAATGAACTTCTTCATACTTCAAGATCGTGCTCTCCTGAATATGATTCCGCTCAAACCTCCCCGTACTTCAAGATCGTGCTCTCCTGAATACGATTTGGTTCAAACCTCCCCATACTTCAAGACGACAAGGAAAATGGAAGCCCAACTACTCAAAGGAGATGGCCATTTGCTGCGAGTCATAACGAAGATAGGATCGGCTTCTCAGGTGAGACATGTCGCTTATTTTGCAAGAGTAGCAATAATAAGCCTCTCATGTAAGAACTGCTTGTAGAGGTGATAACAGATGATGATAAGCTTCTCTGGTGAGAACAGGCGCGTATCGTGTTGTGTAAGGTTGTCATATCGATAGGTTTCTCAGGCGAGAAATGTAGCATACCGATGCTGTAACATGTAGGACTGTAAAGTGTTGTACTGATAGATTTTCCAGGCGTGAACTGGCGTGTATCTGCAAAGGATTGTGATAAATCTTCTTGAGAGATAGTGCAAAATAAATGCACATCCGGGTACAGTGATAAACTTCTCGGGCGAGAACAGTCGCGTATCTGCCATGGTATGGTGAACATCTTTAGATGGCGCAAAATAAATGCACGTCCGGTTGGGGCTCGACGACCGACAAAACTGAGATTTAATCTAGGATCGAGCTAGAAAGAAGACTGGTAATCAAGACTCCATCGAGGGAATGAACTCGAAGGGTAAATATCCTATCCTGATGAGGAAAGATAGCTGAAGTAACCGTCATCCACGAGGATCGAGCTCTGTGGGGGAACCGGAAACACATATGTATTTTATGCTTAGGGCTGACAATCTATTTGGAGAGAATGGACGAACCCAGTTACTCGGCGGTAACAACCAATGATGGCGACACAATGAACCTGTGCATGTTAACGCGTATGTTAATGAATATGTTGATATGAATGTATGTTAATGTCTATGTAGTTAAATATGCAAGATGTTATGAAATGAGTATGCCATGAGTATGTAATGAGTATGTAATGAATATGTAATGAGTATGTAATGAATATGTAATGAGCATGTAATGAATATGTAATGAGTATGTAATGAATATGTAATGAATATGTAATGAATATGTAATGAAATAGGCATGTGATGCTTATCCCCTTGCGTATACTGACGAAACAGACTAGAGACAGGACGAGAGATGAAATAAACATCTCGACGGAAATACCCTGCGTTCCCGGCAATCAATACGTCAATCATAGGTAAGAAAAATCAACGGTAGAACCAAATCTGGCTTTAAAGTTCTGAATTCTCTGGGGAGAAGGTAATCTGCTTGGGTGCACAGTATCATGTCTTCACATGGGGAGAAGAAAACTTGAGGGACACCTTCGAGTTACCCAAGAAAAGAGTTGTCAGCTTATAGTCTCTCTGGGGACTGTGATGAAGCAATAGTTTAAGAGCCTGTTGCAACACTGAGATTTACTGGGGAATGAAGGCCGCCGTGAGTAAAATCCATCGGGTGCATGAAGAAAAGTTGTGAAACAGTTGTGAAACCCCATGGTTTTGATCTTGAAGGACCTTATAGTAGTCGCCATTTGTTTCCCCTTTTTTTTAAAAACACGGTGCCCCAGGATATTTGCGTTGTAAGGTAAGGTCATCTCAAGAGGATTTTATAGAGAACACGGAGTCTGGTTGCCCCACTGTTTTCAAACTCTTTGAGATATTTGTCAGGTCTCGACGTAACAGGCACAACTTAATTGTGATACGACGAAATCTTTGAGAAATAGCTCTTAAGAACGTCAGACTCGCGTCGGTAAGTGAACTGGGCAACTGCCTGCCCCTGTTTAGCAGGATCTTCAAGTTCCATGGGTTATGTCCATATGTAAATCTCTAAGATATCAAGCAAAGTCATCGCGCCTGAAATGCCTATCCTGAGCTTGTCAATGCACACATATATTTGTCTTGAATTTTTGTTTTGAAAAAGATATTGCAATAACTTGTGACCGAAATCACTAGTTAGGATATAAGTTTTAATTATAATGCCAACATGAATTTTTGAGCATAGCTCGTAGGAGTCAGGAAACGTGATCTTGTCGAGTATGCTTTCAACCGAAATCCTACTTCAATTAGGTCTTTTAAAGGTTGTATCGTGGCTCGGTTCACGATTTAAGAAACAAAGGATATAGGCTCGAAGTTATATTTGTACCCTCCCATTCTCCGTGATGTTCTCCGATCCTAATTCAGTTAATCGGATGCGAGCACTCATATCTCAAGCGGATTTGCTATGGTCGAGAACTCATCAAGGCTTTGGACATGACAGTCACTCACCTATTGCTAATGGCAATTGGTCACACGATTTTGTTCTTTTTAATTCCCTAACTTTTGCCTGGACAACGTCTTTTGATCGGACTTTGGAGTCCAGCGGGATGCCCCAGTTTTGCCTAAGTCTCCTTCATAGGTTTTGACTTAGCGGGCTCTTGTTTTTTGGATATTCTTTTATGCACAAGTCGTGTAAATCTTTCGAAAGGCTCGTGACTGCCCCACTCCTTAGGTAACCGAGGGATAGTCATTGTATTGGACTTCTTAAGATGCTAAGGATAAATTCTCGAAGGTTTGCTATTCCTTTTTTAGAGTCTAAGTGCTCGATCGGTTTAACTGAAACCTACCCTGCCCCAGGTTAAGATGAGGGTTCTTAAAAAAAAACTCCTACTTCAAGGCTCAAAGAGGTTAACGAGGGATTATCATCCTTATATCTCCGGTGTTTGGGATTTGAAACAATGCCTTACATCATCAGCTGGTTTCAATCGAAAGCATACGACAAGAAATCTGCCGTTTTGGGTTCGTCATCCTCCTCCCAATTCTCCATCAGAACAAGAGATCGGGTAAAGTTGGCATTATAATTTATGAAAAAATATATTTTGAATGAGTGAAACGAATGGACTTATTCAAGACAAACATATGCGTCGCATTAATCAAAGATAAACAAGTTCGTACATGCTAAATATGCTTAATCAAAGAGAAATACATATAAATAAACAAATGAACTGTCGGAAGAATCCTTCTAAATGTTTATGAAATCTTGCATTCAAGAGTAACAGTTTCCTTTGGCAGAGCCTCAATAGGATGATCACTGTGAGTCGTCATGGCTTGCCCCAGTTATGCTGGTCACATCTTCAACAGTTTTCAGTCGTTGCTTCAAAATAACTTTCCCAGATTCTTGGTTGATCCCGGTCATATCATCTTGAGGGTTACTGAAATGAAGCGAGCTAGGCCTTTGAATAATTACTGGATTCGGCTGATTTGCCACAGGAGTAGCATGCTTTGCAGAATTCGAACCCGACAAGTGAGGGACCCCGAGAGGAGTCTCGATCTTCAGCTGAGCATTGCTAAAAGACAAATTCTTCGTTTCTAGCAAATTTCTGACAACTTTCTTAAGAGCATAGCAATTCTCTAGATCATGGCCGGGTGCACCCTCATGAAATAAACAATGAGCGGCAGCGTTGTAACCTGCAGGTAACGGATTAGGTGGAGGACCCAAAGCACGGGTGGTAATCAGACCTTGTTGTACCAAATAGGAGTATAATTCAGTGAAGGCCATCGGAATTGGAGGACAAGGCTTATACTGACTCTTGCGGAGATAAGGAACCTGATCCTGTGATTGTTGATGAACAGGAGCGTCGGGCACTCGTTGACCGTTGACAGGAACTCGCATGGGCGGATAACCGGAAGGTTGTTGACGGATCGGTGCTTGATATACCGGAGCTGACTGCACAGGCTGGTATGTAGGAAACTGCTGATTGAAAGGAGGTGCAACAACAGCTACATAGGGTTGTTGGACATATGGATAACCTTGAACATAATTCTGCTGATGTTGCCAAGGTTGAGGGGTAGCTGTTTTGCGGTTCTTTGGACGTGCAGGTCCTTTACCATGGTCGGAGTTAGGAGTTTTGCACTTTGAAGGGGTAGCTCGTCGAACTGGTTGAGCACTGGGAGGCACCAAATCGGATTGAAGACCATGATGAGGTACATTCTTGACAGTAACAGCTGGTTGAGATTCCATAACGGTATTAGTAGTCTCAGAAACAACAGTAGACTGAGCATCCACCTTCACACTAAGAGCTCGTAGCATCTCCAAAATTTGCCCTACACTTCCTCGAAGACCTTCGAGTTCATGGCTGACACGGTTGATCTCTTGGTTTTGATCTTCCATCCTTTTGAAGGGTCGTATTGATGCAGAGAACTTAGGGTGACAAAACTGGAAGGTGAGAGAACCGCGTATGAGAAAACAGGAGACACATGCAATGCAAAAGTATGATGCTAAAATGTGAATGCAAATGAAGATTTCATGGGATTCAAATATTTTACGAATATTGCGGAATACCAAGGAAACTTTTAATTCATTGAAGACAAATTACAAATAATATTCTTGCAACCAAAATAGCTAAATAAAAGCCTAGAAAATCCTAGAGAAGCATCTTCCACAACTTCAGTGAGCAGACGGAGATCCGGAGGAAAATAAATATTCGTAGAGCCTTCTCTTCTTGTAGGATTGTATCTCATCATTCTTCGACTGAATCTGCTTTTGAAGTTCTTCGTACTCGCTGACCATCACATGGTATTTGTTCTTCCATGATTCTGTTTCGAGTTGTGATCTCTTCAAAGTGATCTTCAAAGTCTCATCTTCAGTCATGAAATACTGGACAGGTTCTTCGCTTTGAGGTAAAGGATCTTGGCGAGAGTAGGGCATCTTCAACTCAATAGCTCTTCCTCGGACCCATTGAAGGTATGGTTCCATGGACACACAATTAGGTCTTCCCAAACTTTCTTTGTCCTTCCTATGCAGATGATTCCAAGAAGATAGAATCTGATCTTGAAGCTTTTTGTCGTCTTTGAAAAAGATTTTCTCCACATGAATACCTTTAGGCGGTTCCTTCAAGGGGTATCCCAACTGTCGGTGAGCTAAGACTGGATTGTAGCTAATTCCTCCATTGAAACTGAGCAAGGGCACATTGTTGAATTTTCCACAACTATCAATGATCGATATCCCATCGTACATGCGATTATACCAATCAATATCAGAGTGAGTTAAAGCCATAACTTTTTGCGACCAACGTTCTTGATTAGGTCTCTAGAATGGACCGGACTTGGGTAAGTGAGAAATAAACCACTTGTATAGTAATGGCACATAACATGTAATCATTCCTCCACCATGAAAGTTTCGGAGATGTACTGAATGATAAGTATTACCCAATAGTGTTGGAACTGGATTTCTTCTCATGAAGGTCTTGATTGCATTAAGGTCCACAAACCCCTCAAAACTAGGAAAAAGCAGCAACCCATAAATAAGCAAAGCAAATATTGTCTCGAAGGAAAACATGTCTTTATGATCGACATAAAATTGGGCCTTCTTAATTAGGAAGTCCCTGAGAAAACCGGAGGTCCCCCCTTTGGTGATCATATTGTTCTTGACATCGGATATCCTTAGACAAATGGCTTTAGCAATATCTCATTCTTTAGGGTCTTCCTCCAAGAAAGGGAATGGAGACTTGTCCAAAATAGGCAATCCCACCAACTGAGAGTACTCTTCTAAGGTAGGTAAAAGCTGATAATCTGGAAAGGTGAAGCAGTGATAATCTGGATCATAAAACTGTAGCAAAGTCGCAAGAAGTCCTTAGTTTACTTGAACCTTCAACAAAGACAATAGCCTTCCATATCTGTTTTGGAACTTTTCTTGATCTTGAACCAAGTCCCTTAGCTTCTCTAGTATTTCCAAATTAAAACCCTTAAAAGTAAATTTCAAAGTATGCTTCCTAGAGTGGTCCATGGTATCCTGCAATGTTCATAAATAGAGTTTGAATTCCATGAAGTCTTAATGCAATATGATGCTTTATGGATGCAATGCATGAAAACACACAAAGTCCTAGGTTAAAGGAACGTGAGCGGAGTTAAGGTCTACCCATCCTAGAAAGGAGTGTACTATAGGTTAGTTGTACCTGCAGAACAAGGTTCTAAAAAGTGCCCAAAGTCATCAGCCCATCTTTCGGATATTATCAACCTTCCGACTGACTCGGGGGTTAATAATATTCTCAAGAGAACCTCCTTTGAGTGTAGTATCGCGTAGCAACCATTGTAGGACTACTCCCACATAGTTCCCGCACTACGTCCTAAATAAGGCCGAGGTGGTGTAAAGGTACTACGGTTCCCAATATCACAGACTCTAATCGACCATGGAAAAAGTTTTCATGATTACTCGTTTAACCGAACCATTTTCGAAAAGGTCTCAACTGAGCGGTGATTCTCAAATCAGCTTGGTCGGGACTCACTCCCTATAAGCCTCATCGAATATATCCCCATCCTATAATAATGTCACTAGTCCGAGCGTAGGACTTATCTCACAACACAAGGAACAGTCCCAAAAGTCAAAGCACAATATATACATACAAATGAATAGTAAAGCAAATAGTAATAAACGTGAACAAATTAGGGGTAACCCTCAAAAGTTTAGAACGTCCCCAGTGAAGTCGCCATTTTCTGTTGCGGTGGAAATAGGATCACAAACTATTAATGAGTTTGAATCGCAATTCAATTCACAACCGCTCTTTGATTTATCCGAAGGAAAATGTCAAAAGAGGGAAAACCTATTTTTGCATCGTAAACACAATGCGGGGAAAGATCTAGGGTTCGGGGGTTGGTTAAATTTAGGGAAGGTATTAGCATCCTAAACTTCTGTAGTACTCTACAGGAACCTTTTGTTTAGATGTTACTATTTGCTTTATTTATTTGCTTAAGGTATATGTACAAAGGATTAAAAGTGAGAAAAAAGACCTAAGGGGTTAATTCTAAGTTTACTCGGCAAGACATCGCATCTTGTGCCTACGTATCCTTACGGGAGTGGAATCAGAGTAATCGTAGTTCCCCTCAAAAGGGAGGTTAGAGACTTCTTGACAGTGGTCAAGGTCTCAAGGGGAATAAACGCATCTTAAGGATACGCTTACGTGGAGTGTAGAAACTCCAAATCTCTACGTTGAATTGTTAAGTTGTAATTAGGGTTAAATTAGGGATTCCACGGCGGGAAACCCTAAAATGAGCGCGGCGGCTCTTTGACCTAATGCTAGGGGTAAAATTGTAATCTTGCCTGCGGCGAGGCATTTGTGAAAATTAGGGTTTGTGAGGTTGTAAGAGTTTGAAGTTGAGGACTATTGACACGGCGGTCAAACGGCTAGACCTAATTCCTTCGGAGGAGTGAAATTATTGGTAAATTATTGGTAAAGACGCGATAAACATACAATGGCAGAACATAAAGTGCGGAAAGATAAATGCGACAATTGTCTTGCAAAATTACACCCCATAAGCAGTTACAAATATGATAATTGAATATTTAAACTGAAAATAAAATCAATTGAACTTAGTCAGCTGCAAAAAAACCAAAACAAACAGAGATTGTTATTATACGGGGTTAGACGAAAAATTAGACGGGAATGTTAGGAATTTAAGTAGAAAATTATAATTTTAACGAAACATGAAAAAAAAGTTAGAAATTTGGATCTTAAAAATGAGGATGTTAGCGAAAAATTAATAAACAATGAAAATTGATACGCAATGAAGATAGTGATAATATACAAGTGATAATGGAATATGAAATAGCAACGATGATGTCAGATTATGTACAAATATAAAAATAAATACAAAAATAAATAAATAAATATTAGTGAACAGGTTCATGGATAATCAATAATACTGTTAGGAATGAAGGATGAAAATTGGAATTGACGATAATTAGAAGTTAAGTGATGAATGTTTTGAGACGGTGAGAATTTAGGTAATTAGAAAAGAGTTAGAATGGAATTAGGTTTTTTTTTTGGGTGAAATTTAGAAAAGTTAGAGTTTTTAATGTGATTAAGAAAAAGAAAATAGATTAAAAGTTAGAATTAAAAGTTAGCAAAAAAATTAGAACTTCGAAATTTGGTTTTTTTTAAAAAAAGGTTTAGAAAATAAAAATAAAAGTTTGAAAATAAAAGAGAAAATGTTAGAATTTTAATAAAAAAAAGAGTTAGCATTAAAAGTTAAAAAGTGAGTTAGAACTTTGAATTTTAAAAAAAAGTTTCTTGAAATTTTAACATAAAAGTTATGAATTTTTATATTAAAAAAAAAGAAATATTAACTAAGAACAGTTAGAGTTTTAATTTAAAAAGAGTTAGAATGTTAGAATTTTAATTAAGAAAAAAGTGGTAGAAATTTTGAAAAAAGATATAAAAAAGATTAGAAATTAAAAAAAAAGAAGAGTTAGTTACTTTTGATGAAGACTGTAAGAGTTTTTGATGCTTGTCGATCTCCCGTTTTGTTGCTCCTGAGGGTCCTTTTATACTTGATTTTTTTAAATCTTTTTCAATCTCATATTTGATTTGAATATCTCAATCTTTTTCAATCTCGGATTTGATTTGAGTAGATTTTTATGATGATTTCAGATTTGATTCAATGATGGTGATGCTGATTTTCTTATGATGATATGATCTGATTGATTTGATTTAACTCTATTTGGAATTCATTGGGATTGAATTAGATTAAAAAAGTGTTGAGATTTAAATTTAAAAAGTTAGCAAAGAAGATAAGAGTTTCAAGTTAAATAAAAATTAGAGTTTTAAGTTTTAAAAAAAATGAGTTAGAATTTTAAAATAAAAAAATATTTGAATGTTGGTTTTAAAAAATGTTAGAATTATTTTAAAAACTGTTAGAATTTAATTTTAAAAGGAATTTAGATCTTAATTTTAAAAAAAAAGGATAGATTTAATTTATAAAAAAAAGGTTAGATTTAATTTTTTAAAATAGTTAGAAAAAAAGATTTAATTTTAAAAAGAAGTTAGAGAAAAAAAAGATTTAATTTTAAAAAGAAAGAGAAAAAAAAGATTTAATTTTTTTAAAAAAGTTAGAAAAAAGATTTAACTTTATAAAAGTTAGAAAAAAGATTTAACTTTAAAAAGGAGTTAGAAAAAAGATTTAATTTTAAAAAAGTTAGAAAAAAAGATTTAGCTTTAAAAAAGTTAGAAAAAAAAGTTTTAATTTTAAAAAGTTAGAAAAAAGATTTAGCTTTAAAAAAGTTAGAAAAAAAGATTTAGCTTTAAAAAAGATAGAAAAAGATTTAACTTTAAAGAGGAGTTAGAAAAAAAATATTTAAAAAAAGTTAGAAAAAAGATTTAATTTTAAAAAGAAGTTAGATTTTTATTTTAAAAAAGGTATTAGAATTTGATTAAAAAAATGTGTTAGAAATTAATTTAAAAAAGGTTATAAAAAAATTTACTCTTAAAGAAAAGAAAAAAAAAGTTAAATTTCAATCTAAATCCTAAAAGTTAGTAAGAAGAGCTTAAAATGATTTAAATAAATAAACTAAATAGAAAAAAAAAGTTAATAAAAAAACATTAGTAAAGTTATAAAAAAAAATTTAATTAAATTATTATTAGTTAAAAAAATATGATCTAAAAAAGGTTAATTTATTAAGTTAATAAGAATTTAAAATAAAAAATAAAAAAGAAAGGGTAAAATTTGGGGTATTACAAAGCTCAACAGAGTCAGTCCAGGAAAAAATTAGGGAAAGCAAAAAACTGAAAAAAAATGAAAAGGATTACAAAAGAAAAATCCTCAAACGAAATACAAGTCGTGTGACCCCAAGTGGCAAAGACGAAAAGTGAGTGGCTGTCACTCCAAAAACTCATGGTTTCTCGAACTATCGCTCCTATCTTTCAACCTCTGAGAAGTGAGCGCTAAGGTCGAATTAGATAAACTTAGGATGGGAGAACATCAAGGTGAATGGGTGGGTTAAAATAAATTTTGAGCCTCTATCCTTTCCTTCAAAACCGTGAACCTGACCACGTTACAACCAGAAAAAGTCCTAATTGAAGCAGGTTTGTTTCGAAGGCATACTTCAGTAAAGATCGCGTCGAAACTGACTCCTAAAAGGGTTCTTCTTACCATGTTGGTACTGATGTTGATATTCTGATAAATTATTTGTTCATTATATGCCATAAACTGTTTTTTCCTTTTCCAGTGAACATATTGGATGTCAAAACTGTCATATGCATTGCATTTGATATATCTTTTATGCAGAACAACTTGTTTTACTTGCAACAGCAGGAAAGTTTCCTACAGTGGAAAGTCTGGTCAGGATAGAATGTAGAACGCCCGAATACTCCATGAGCCGGGGCAAGCTATATCAAGTAATCCCTAGTGATGTCAGCCATCCAAAGTCAGTTATTCCGGGGCAATCAGGTCGAGATTCGGTAAATCTCTCAAAGCCAAAAATTTTACTCCAAATCAGCCCATTAGGGGCAAAGTCGTTGCAGATAGGGGCAGGCCACTCTAAGAGAAGCACATAAGTTGTTTCTTGCCCGAGGGGCATTTGACCCGAAGCATCTCTCCGAGGTTCAGAGTGCTGGGGAATTTCATGTCAGACCATCATGGTACAACTTTTCAGATTTCCATTCAAGGAATATCCCCACGGAGATCCCATAGACTAGGGCATATCAGAAGCGAAGGAATTGTTCCTCTCCGTGTCATCAGAGCTACTCAGAGCTACTCAAGCAGGTTCAGCCAATCTTCAAGTGTGAGACGAATGTCGGGAAGTCGTGTTATTATCTCTTGACCCTTCAACCAGAAATCGTGAATTCAGACAGGATGTTTTCCAGCGTCAGTCGTACTTGACCCATCACGGATAGCCTAAAAGCCCAATTCCTATTGGCAATCGTCAGGAAGCCCAATCCTTATTGGCACGACATTCCTAAAGCCCAATCCATATTGGTAATTGTAACACCCCCTTCTATACCCCTAAATAAAACAATAATATATATAGGCACATATAAATTTTATCAGAGTATAATTTAAAATATGGCATAGAAGAAGTATTTCACATTATTACCAACAAAACACCCAACACCTGCTCTATAAAAATATGCAACAGTGGGATAGTTTTCAAAGTAGAGGAACTTAGTCCTTAAACCCACGTCTCAATATTTAAAATTAAAGCGGAAGAATAAAACATTTGAATTACTTCAAAACATTTGATCACGTAAATACATGTTATCCAGTTGTTCATCAATCATTCATGTTACAAAACATCATCAACTGATACATCACATATGTATCACAAAAGAATGCTATACAAGCCTAACTACCCGGTGTTACATAATCAGAGCAGTCCGACTCAAAAGAATGAAGCTATACTTCACAAAAGAAACCTCCAGCAACCTAATCTGCAATGCCTCAAAGAGCATTATAAAACAACAGAAGGGTGAGAAATATTACCATAATAACCAATTCATAAGATTATATATATATATATATATATATATATATATATATATATATATATATATATATATATATATATATATATATATATATATATATATATATATATATATATATATATATATATATATATATATATATATATATATATATATATATATATATATATATATATATATATATATATATATATATATATATATATATATATATATATATATATATATATATATATATATATATATATATATATATATATATATATATAATATATATATATATATATATTATATATATAATATATATATATATATATATATATATATATATATATATATATATATATATATAAGCAATGCCTCAAAGAGCATTATAAAACAACAGAAGGGTGAGAAATATTACCATAATAACCAATTCATAAGATTATATATATATATATATATATATATATATATATATATATATATATATATATATATATATATATATATATATATATATATATATATATATAATATATATATATATATATATATATATATACACACACACAAGTAACAATTACGTATAATCCACATTTCTCACCACAATTCCTTTCAACCATTATACACATCACAACATAAGAGTAACAAACATGGATAATCACCCAACACATTTCATCATGCATACATCCAAGATTCCCAATTCAATACTTCACATAAAGGTAAACCTTCATTCACATTACATATCCATCATGCGACTCAATGCAACTCAATGCAACTTAATGCTATGTGGTACCGACACATGTTATCATTTTTCGGTTTTTACATTTGAATCGGGTCCACCCTTCTAGACCGATAACAACAAAGCCCGTCCCCTGGGCTTCAAACTCACCCTTCTAGGTTTGGGACAAGCCACTAGTCTCCACGAAACTAGCAAACATTGCCTCTTGGCTAAATGATGCATATGCAATCAACCAACAAAAATGCACTCAAGACCGTTCCCGCATCTTAATCCCAAGCATTCAAATAATTCATCCCTTCAAGAATTACAACATGATGGCACACACAACATATTCATAACAATTCAAGGCATTCACATTCAATACCATCATCACATTCATCAAAATAATGCACACATATCCATGATATGTTCCCATGCATTACATACATTAGCATACAACAATATGCATTCACATACTTATTAGACAATACACACATATTCACTAATATGTTCTCATGTATTCCTAAGCAATTCAAACAATATACATATCACAATCTAGGATTCACGCCCAAAGGCTACACACAGCTCATCACAATAGTACACAAGCTATTCATATCACATAGGGTTAACATAGTTGAACCAAGCAATTAATTATTGGATGGATAAAACAGAAAAGAAACAATGTTGTCCTGCTCGCCACCCTTCGCCTGGCGAAGCCATTGGCGAATGCTCGCTGGACCTTCGCCTGGCAAACTCGCCAACAAACAAAAGTCAGTAGCTACTGACTTGATTCGCTACCCTTCGCTGCTGTACTCGCCTGGAGAACCTTCGCCACTCACCTTCGCCTGGCGAACATGCCAGCCAAGACCACTGGGCGTTTTTCTAGAACTATTTTCCAGCCATTCGCTGGGCTTCGCCCTCACTCGCTTGGCGAGAGCCAGTGAATCTGCGATATCAGAACCCTCATTTGTCCAAAACATCCAATGCTCCAAAAACCGACCGATTCTCACCGAACCAGTTCCAGTAATCTTAATCCCACATCACCCGACTATTTTACATCATTATTTTCTGTTTCTAACCGATTAAACTACGATTCTACCGATTAAATCACTTTTGCCCTAACTTGAAAAATGGTGGAAACTCACAACAAAACCCAACCCACACATACATAACCACATACATTGACTAGATAATAATGTTTCTCACCCTTACCTTGATTGGATTGAAGCTTGAAGTTGATTCTTGATGATTTCTCCAAGTTTCCCTCTTCTATTCTCTTTTCTCCTCTTTCTCTATTCTTTCTCTTCTATTTTCTTTCTATCTAATTCTTTCCACTTATCCCTTATATACTTCTATTATTTTCTTTCCTTCCCATTTCTCTCTTCAATTATCTAACAAATAAATCCAATTAATCCAAATCATTAAGATTAATTCCAATAAATCAATTAATTAACATAATTAATTAATTAATGAAATTTGGGCTGTTACAACCCTCCCCCACTTTAGGAATTTTCGTCCTCGAAAATGTTACCTGGTTCAAACAATTCTCGATAAGACTCCCTTATTTGGCTCTCCAGTTCCCAAGTCACATTTCCACCAGCCGGTCCTCCCCAAGCGACCTTCACCAAAGAAATATCTTTGCCTCGAAGTTGCTTCAACTTCCGATCTTCTATCCGCATAGGTGATGCCTCCACAGTTAGGTTATCTCTCACCTGCACATCATCTGCTTGAACTACATGAGACGGATCCGCAATGTATTTCCTCAACTAAGATACATGGAACATGTCATGGAGATTAGCAAGCGACGGCGGTAAAGCCACACAATAGGCCACTTCTCCTATCCTCTGCAAAATCTGATAAGGACCAATGAAACGCGGCGTCAACTTACGCGACTTCAATGCCCTACCAACACCAGTCATTGGAGTAACCCGGAGAAACACATGATCTCCATCTTGAAATTCATGTGCCTTCCTCCTCTTGTCATGATAACTCTTCTGACGACTTTGAGAAATCCTCATCTTTTCTTGAATCATCTTAATCTTGTCCGTAGTCTGCTGAACTATCTCAGGTCCAACTATAGAACTCTCTCCGGATTCATACCAACACAGTGGCGTCCTACACCGCCTAACATACAATGCTTCGAACGGTGCCATACCAATGCTCGAATGAAAACTGTTGTTGTAAGTAAATTCAATCAGAGGAAAATAGCTATCCCAAGCTCTTCCTTTCTCCAATACACAAGCTCTCAAAAGATCCTCTAGTGATTGAATAGTTCTCTCAGTCTGACCATCTGTCTGAGGATGATAAGTTGAATTCAAACGCAACTTCGTACCCAAAGCACTTTGCAAGCTCTCCCAAAATCTTGAAGTAAACCTCGGATCCCTATCCGACACAATACTAGATGGAATACCATGCAAATTGACAATCCTCTCGATGTATAGCTTTGCCAATTTCTCCAACGGATAATCCATTCGCATAGGAACAAAGTGAGCAGATTTAGTCAATCTATCCACAATAACCCAAATAGCTTCAAAATTACCTGGAGTCCTAGGTAATCCAGACACAAAGTCCATAGAAATGCTATCCCATTTCCACTCAGGAATAAACAACGGTTGCATCAAACCCGACGGTTTCTAATGCTCAATCTTCGACTTCTGGCAAGTCAAACAAGAATACACAAATTCAGCAATATCCTTCTTCATACGAGGCCATCGAAATATTTTCCTCAAATCTTTATACATCTTAGTAGCACCCGGATGAATACTCAATCTGATACGATGTCCTTCCTCAAGAATACTCTTTTTCAGTTCATCCAGATCCGGGACACAAACTCTATCCCGACACCTCATAATACCATTCTCATCAATCCGAAAATCACCACCTTGGCCTTGGTTGATCAAAGTCAACCGATCAACTAAACTCAAGTCGGATTTCTGTCCTTCTCGAATTTTGTCCAGAATACCACTCGTAAGCTTCAACATTCCAAGCTTAACCCCATAAGAAGTCTCCTCACACACTGTCGCTTGCGCGAAAATAAGGTGCCGGCAAAACAGAAGAGTCGCCACCTTTCGTTATTTATCCCCCAGAGCGGGAAAGGAAACGATCGGAAAAACCTGACGAATAAGGGTAAGACAAGGTCATCGCAACCATTGTCGGGGTTCGGGAGTCGGTTACGCAAGGGGAAGGTATTAGCACCCCTCACGTCCGTCGTACTCGACGGGATACTCGCTTGTTTGTTTACTTGGACGGGTTGGTTATAATCTATCTACCTATCAAGGCTGGCTGAAAAAGAAAAGAAAAAAAATGACTCGGCAAAGCATCGCGCTTTATGCCTACGTATTCCCGTCTGGAACGAGAAATCAGAGTCAACGTAGTTCGGCTAACTACGGGTTATGGGGGAAGGTTGCTCGCTAGGACATCGCGTCCTATGCCTACGTACTTCCATCTGGTATGAAAGATCAGAGCAAACGTAGTTCGGGAAACTACGGGTTATCTCCTAAAAGAAGTGTTTTTTATTGTGTTTGCGATTTCAACCGCACTAGAGACTATGACCTGAGAGTGAATGCGTCGCATGTCACCCAAAGGGTACCATACTAACATCCAGACTATGGAAAAGAAACTCTCCCAAAATCCTTTCTCAGATAGCTTAAGGCTCGTAACATACGAAAGAAATCATTCATGATTACTGTATCTTAAACCGTTTCGAGATGAGAAGAGAACAGGCCCAACTAGGAGGGAGACTATCAAGTCCTACTGTTATCATGCCATGGATTCCTCCTATGGTTGAAGTTTGAACAGGGAACTCCTAGATGTTGTCATGCATAGGTTTCAACCTAAAAGTCTATCATCAAATCCTTATCAAGGGAAATGAGAGTCCTAAGGGATCATGTCAATGATACACCAAAACAGACACAAGCATCAGCTTTAACAGTAAAATGCATGCAATGCAAGTGAGGGAGGAAATGTGTGTGGGGCTTCAGCCTCCACAAGCTCGTCTCGACCTCAAGCCAGTCATGAAATAACAGTAATCATACTGAAATAAACAACATGCCATCAAGCAAAAACAGTAAACTGCAATCATGCAGATGAAAGAAATGAAATACCATCAGGTAAAATAAACACATGGGCAAGGGAGCTGGGCTCTACCGAATACCCGCAAGCAAAGCCAAGCAATAACAATACAATCAGATGCACTCATGCTCTTAGACTGAACTTATTCTAAATGGGCTTAGTCTAATGCAACAGACAAATCAGACAAAACACACAATGCATCAAAGAAAACAGAAGAAAGCCTCAGCTCCTCCAGCAGCAACCCAGTCTTCAGACTTCAGAGATCACTTGCTTTCCAGGTATCAACCCTAAAACATGAGTATCAACTCATCTTCTCCCTTTGAGCTTCAGCTCCTTTGATCAGCTCTACCTTCAGGCTTCACTATCTTCAGGGATCTTCAGGCATCAACTTGATCTTCACAGAGTCTTCAGACTTCAATAATCTTCAAGGAATCATCCTCTTCAAGGCCTCAGCTTCTATCTTCAATGGCTCCAATGCTCCAGCAAACAAGATTCAGCTAACAAGATGAGGTGGGGATGTTACAGTACTCACTGACTTCCAAAGGATGCCATTGAGAACTTAACATCAAAGGAGAGGCTCTCTCAAAGTTCTACCTTATGGGCAAGGTCACTAATCCCTCCAAAGGAGAGAGGTGAATACCCTTAAGGGACTCTGTGTCATAGAGAAGGAAGGAGGTGAACAAAACACCCCTTGTTTATTGAACAAAGTATTCTATCTGGGGCTCTGCCTATGCACCTATAAACCTATAAACAAAACAACAAAAGCTATGCTAAACTCCTCTGCAAGGTCTTCAAAGCTTCCATGATGATCCACAAGGTCTTAAATTCAATCTTCAAAGCTCACACACTCAAAAGAGAAGGAAAGAAAACTCAACAATACAACTTATGCCTTTAAGCAACACACATACTATCCATACATTCAAAAATCAATGAAAAATACTAAAACACCATACAATATTCTAGTAAAATTCTATGGGATTCTATACATACTTACCCTTAACCCATGTATTCCCCATACACTAATTTGGCCTATAAACCCCAAAACAAATTTGTTCAAGTTCATATATACAACCTAAAACCCTAATTAGAGCACCTAAATGTCTAACAATCAAACTACATCAAATTTATTCTACAAATCAAGAGATAAATCCTACATGAAACTAGAGTTCAATACCTAAATATGCCAAAAGGAATGGCTCAAAAACCCTAAGGGAAAGTCCTAAAACAATTCATGGAAAATGAGATATCAACTAAAAGAAAATAAATGCCCTATTTAAAAGAAAATATCACCAAAAATTCTACATTAAAAATAAAATCCTATTTTTATTTTTATAATTTTCTACACATTATTATCTAAACATAGCAAAAAGAATGAACAAAAAAACATTATTTATCAATTTTTTATGAATTATCAAAGTTCATTAAAAATATAAAACAAAACAAAATATAAAATGAGGAAAATGAGGGAGGGGGTGTGATAAGTACACGCGCGCAGTTGGAAATTCAATGGGCCTGGATATGGGGGGTGGGGATAGTGAAATTATGCTGAGCCCAGTTTTCCTCATTAAACAAAACGACGGCGTCTCATTCTTTTTAAATTTTCCCTCCGTTTTCTTCTTTTAATCGTGACCACACGATGGAGTCTCCAGTCAAGCATTTGACCCTCATCCAATGGCCCTGGTTCATCGTCCCAAACGGATTAGGGTTTTGCAGCAACGCGAGTTCTCACGTAGGAAACTTCCAGTCTCTCTTTCTCTCTCAATTCTCCATGGTTTGCCACGATCCAAAGACTGAAATTACTCTACTTAACACCAGGAATCCAACCATGTTCATAGTTTCTCTTGGATCATCTTATATCATCCAAACAACATGCAAGAAAACTAGGGTTTCAACACTTTCTTCTGGTATCAACGTTGGTAAAACTCAAATCTAATGTCCTGATTATGTTCTTTATGTTACCCTCATCACAATGAACTATAACATGCTAGCTAAAGCTCTTGATCCAGCTTATTCTTGCCAATTAAAGATTCAATGCCCTGCTATGTAACTCCTCGAATTGCTCTCTATTTCTCAGAAAATGGTCTTCTACCCTAGCTTAACAGTTCTACACCTATAACTATGACAGAATGTACATGAACTATGAGATTTGAGCAAGATCACCAACCTGTTACACTTTAATGGAGGCTAGGGTTTCCTTGCAATTCAGTGCTTGAAACCTTCCTTGTTTGATCCTTAGAGGCCACTATGGATTCTGTATGCAGAAAAAATGATGAACAAGGCTTGAAACTTGAGTTGGACAGCAAAATGCAATTCTTGCAATTTCCTCAAGATAGCTTCAAACTGCCATGGATCTTCTTCTACCTCAGCATGTACTCACTCACAATGATCAGAATAATAGGTTTGTGGTGGAGAAATGAATGGAGATTGAAGAGAATGAAGGTTTGAGATCAAATTGCCAATGGAAGACTCTTGCTTTTCACACTCTAATCTCACCTCTCACCAACAATGATCACCAACCATTTACCCTCCCTGATTCACTCTTTAAATAATGATCAATGGAAACTCTTGGATTCATCTAGAAAGATCTAGAAAGTGCTAGAATCTCATACGATGGTAAGTTGAAAATCTCATGCATCATGCATTATCCATTGCAAATTGGCCTTAAAATCTCCTTACATGATATATTGAAGTGTTATGAACCATTACAAGCTTTTTCCTTGCCTTGTGTTAGGATTTCCAAAGGTGACTTCAAATGCAAGTAACAAAATAACAAAGCATCACCCATTTTAAAGCTTCAAATCAAAATTCTATCTAAACCAATGTTCTCAAAATTATGTTTCCAATCAAAATGATATATTGGATGACCCATTTTGGATTTCTAGATCCTCCAAACCAATTTCCAATTTCAACTTTTTAAACTTATAAGCCATTTTTAGTTCATTTTTGACCAATCATGCAAATCCATGCTATGAGCTTTTCCAACAATTCATGACCTTCTTTCTAGACTTAAAATCACATTTTGAACAACTTTCATGTTTTGAGTTTTTCCATTTGAGGCTTGGAACTAGGAGATATGGCATTTGCTTAAAAATGACCTATAACTGACAAATGACCAAAATACCCCTGCCTTGTTCAAACCATAAGTTGAGTTCCACAAATCCTATCAAGTACTTCTACCACTCAAATTAAATCTAAGAAGATGCCCTCCAACATTCATGTTGACCAAGAGATCATAGGAACCATCCTACTAGGGAAAAAGTTGTCTGCAAGTTGGGTGACTTTCAAGGACCCAGATTCACACACCTCAGCTGACCTGTAATTTGTCAAAACCATAACTTGAGCTCTGTAACTCCTATCAAGGACTTCCACCACTCAAATTAAAGCTAAGAGCAAGCTCTACAACATTCATGTTGTGGGGAAGATTAGATATCAATCACATCTAGAGCTAAAACTGTCTGGAAGATAGGGGTCAAATTAGGGTTTTTCCACTGACAATCCTCAGAAACCCTAACTCAAAACTTCTCAAACTCCTCAATCATGGGGAGTTGGTCTAGGAATCATCTTTACAACATCTCTATGCATCATTCCATGATCTCATGTCCCTTTGATTAGGTCTCAACCCTCTCCAAATCTTCAGTTATCCTAGGGTTGACCCAGTCAAAACCCTAATTCTGCCATTCATGGTTGAATCCTCTAAACTCTTGCATAATGACTTCTCTGGGCTTCATGATGGCTATCAAGACATCTCATAGGCTTTCTCAAAACATCAAGTTCATTCTCACAGTCTCAGAATCATCTGAGGAGCACCCACAACTCTCAAGCTATGAAGCACACAACCCTGGTTTCAACCCACTCCTCTGAGGATCTCTTGAACTGCCTGATGAAGGTACCAACTTTCAAACACTCAATGGATAAATAATTGCTGGTCAAATTTTGGGGTGCAACAGCTGCCCCTATTCAAACGGTTTGGACCTGACTGTGTGAGAAGCGAACGGCTCTCGACCAATCAAGGTGCGAGACGATTGAATACCGGTAAACCCGAAAATTTGCCAACTGCGCGAGCACACGGTACTCTGCGGGGAACAAATCTTTGAATACTGCAACACTAGCCGCACGACAACTAGCTGGAGAAATATCGATCTGACGTCACCGTCAGTTATCCACATTAAATTCTTCTGATATTGCCTTCAGACAACCCAACATCGCCGCTGGAGAAAATACATCTCTGAACAAAGTACCCCGCATCGCTGCTGGAGAAACACCTCTGACAGAATACCCCGCATCGCCGCTGGAAAACTGAATCTGACATCGCCGTCGGAAACAAACATCCTCTCTGATGGGGATTCAAAGAGTCTGACCTCGCCGTCAAACAAACTTGGTCCGGGAATCCGAAGTATACATCTCAAAGGTACAAAACCTGAGCTTGGAAGCAAACACATCCAAAGGTACTAAACCTGAGCTTGGAATCAAACGCATCCAAAGGTACTAAACCTGAGCTTGGAAGCAAACAAACATATCCAAAGGTACGAAACCTGAGCTTGGAATCAAACGCATCCAAAGGTACTAAACCTGAGCTTGGAAGCAAACAAACATATCCAAAGGTACGAAACCTGAGCTTGGAATCAAACGCATCCAAAGGTACTAAACCTGAGCTTGGAAGCAAACAAACATATCCAAAGGTACGAAACCTGAGCTTGGAATCAAACGCATCCAAAGGTACTAAACATGAGCTTGGAAGCAAACAAACATATCCAAAGGTACGAAACCTGAGCTTGGAATCAAACGCATCCAAAGGTACTAAACCTGAGCTTGGAAGCAAACAAACATATCCAAAGGTACGAAACCTGAGCTTGGAATCAAACGCATCCAAAGGTACTAAACCTGAGCTTGGAAGCAAACAAACACGCTGCTAGCCTCTTGATATCTTGTCAAGTTGTTGCTAAGTACAGGCCAACATGCCGGGTCACCAAACATAATCATCAAGTTAACAACTCTGTTGAGGAGAGAAGAAAGAGGGTTCACCCAAACAATCCTGACGACTCACTGGGGAAAAGGAAGAAGGGTTCATCCAAACAACCTTGTAGACTTTGCTGGGGAAAAGGAAGAAGGGTTCATCCAAACAACCTTGTAGACTTTGCTGTAGAAAGACGAAAGAGTTCACCCAAACGACTTCAACAACTGCTGGGGAAATGCCAGCCACCTGCTGGGGAGAAGATCCTTACTCCGTTGGGGATTCCAAGAATTATTCTGGGCAACTCCTGCCGGGGACGCTATAGGGGAGCTCGAGAATCGTCCTGAGCAAACCATCTGGGAACCTGCACTGAGGTTTTAAGAATCATCTTAAGCAAACGGCACTGCTGAGGAATTCGAGAATCAAATTGAACTGGAGACTTCGCCGGGGGTCTCAAAAATCATCTTGAGCGAGCGATTGTGGAAATTACACCGGGGTCTTAAGAATCATCTTAAGCCAACGACCTCGTTGGAGTGAATATCAGGAATCATCCTGAGCAACCGATCCTTCGGCCGAACACCTGTAAGGCAAGAATGATAGTGACCTAGATCATGCTGAGGATGCGTATGCTTCTGCGCCATGCCCCACACGGTGGGAATGATATGCATTTATGCTAAATGCTGTGCAATCATGCACGATGCTATGCAGTGTCAGATGCTATGCAGTGTTAGATGCCATGCACAATGATGCGGTCCCGTCAGCAAAATAAATGCCGAGGGGGAAGTTCTCCTGTCGAGGAGAAGGCGCTACTCAGATATAGGAATCATCCTGCTGAGGAGAACATGGACACGCCCATATCAATCAGGCTCTGTCTGGGGAACTGATCTTCTACGGACTGCTGCAGGGAAAGCAATATCAATCACGAGAATGAACTGTGCGGCCGTCTCGGCTACTCTTCTGGGGACAGCAACTCTGTGGGGAAACAATTTCAGCTGCTCCACCCTCCACTGGGGAAAAATCAATCGTGATCTGATCAACTTCCAAGGACTCGGCTCTCTTGGACATCGATAAACTCGGCTGAGGAAGGAGAAGTCATTCTACTTCGTTGGAGAGTACGACTCTGATGAGGGATTTCAATTCCGCTGGGGAAGAAAGAATCATCTGACTTCGGGGAAGAGAGTACGACTCTGCAGGGGAACGTAACGTCAGCTGTTCCAACACTCTACTGGGGAAGACGGAATCATCCAACTTCAAGAGAGAGCATGACTCTGGCGAGGAATCTCAATTCCACTGGAGACTTCAGTCTGGCACCATCAGTTACTGCATCCTTCGGCATACGAACAACTTCCTATGAGACCTGCACTTGTGACCCGGTGCTTGGGGGAGACACCTGCTTCGGTGACTTTACTGGGGAAAACACGAGCTTCGGTACCCAAACATTTCTTATGAAATCTGCGCCCGTGACCCGGTGCTAGGGAAAGAGCGTCTGCTTGGGGAAAGAGAATCATCTCTGCGTGGGGAGACAGATCAACGCTTACTGCTCTGCATTTAGATTCTGCGGAGGAGAGACTACTGAACTTCGCTGGAGAAGGAGGGCTCGTCCTGCTCCGGGGATGCGCGCGGCACATCTTACACCTGCAACCACACAAACAAACAAACAGACAAGATACCCTCCTCACAGGGGCCTATCCAGGTTATTATCTCGTGACAATATTCAGTTAATTAATTGTTTCAACAATCGATGGGCCTAGGCCCGTGAGTTTATGTATGCGCATTTTATTAAAAATCATCGGCGTTTTCATTCGCAAACAAAACAGATAAATGCTAAACAGACAAGTGGAATTGCTGAATAATGCATTTTATTGATGGTGAACCCCTGAATGGGCAAAAAATGTTTTACAACAGAGGCAAGCTCCTGGAATGAGGAAGCCACGCAAAAATAAAACATAAATATACATCGGTATATACAAATGTCGGCAATCGAGGCGTAGACGAACACCATGAGTTGATCCCTCTAAGACCCACTCGACTTCGATACTTCTCCGACGCTTCAGCCTTGGAAGAGATTGATTCAGATAAACGGCCCTCAAGTCCTCCGAACCACTAAACAATGAAAGTCCACACGCGGAACGCGGTCATTTGCTTATTCAAATCCCTAACTTTTGCGTGAACCGCCCTTTACGGGTTTTCAGTTCACCGGGATACCCTTTTTTGCCAAAGCCGCCCAGTGTAGGTTTTCGACTTCGCGGGTGTACATTTTTTCAATATATCCCTAATTTTTGCCCGAACCTTTTATTCTGTTTTTGGTTCGCCGGGATGCCCCTTTTTTGCCTGGACTCTTTCTTTTTTGTCCAGCGGGTCTCTTTTAAGCAAAGTATTTTTTAACTGCGTCCGCGTTCACCGGGGATGCAAAATCTTCACCATCCATCGTGGATAACAACAGAGCTCCTCCTGAGAAGACCTTGCTGACGACATACGACCCTTCGTAATTCGGAGTCCATTTGCCCCGGTGATCGGAGTGTGGCGGAAGAATCTTCTTCAGGACGAGATCACCCGTCTGAAAGCTTCTGGGACGCACCTTTTTATCATAAGCTTTCTTCATTCGGCTTTGGTACAGGCGACTGTCGCTACTCGAAAAATGCATCGCGCAACGACGGGGAGGCGAAAAAGATAGACAGAAGAGTCGCCACCGAACTTTATTTATCCCATGAGGGGAAAGGAAAATATCGGGAAAAACCTTAAGAAAGAAATGGATAAGATGGTCTCGAGACCAAGAACGGGTTCGGAAGCCGGTTATGCGAGGGGAAGGTATTAGCACCCCTCACATCCATCGTACTCGATGGGAACCTTTTGTTTGTCGATGTGTGAATTTATTTGCGTAAATATTATGTTATAAAAGTGTGTTCCAAAGGGAGAGAGATAGAGGGTTAGAAACAGGGAAAGAGAGGTAACGGGGAAGAAGAGAGAAAGAACAGACTCGGTAGGACTTCGCGGTCCTAGGCCTACGTATTCTCAAAAGATATGAGAAAGTCAGAGTCGACGTAGTTCGGGGAACTACAGATATAGGGGGGAATGTGCTCGACAAGGATTGTGGCCCTTGTGCCTACGTATCTTTACTTAAAAGAAGTAAAGAATCAGAGCAGCCGTAGTTCGGCCTACGGTGTGTTGATGTTTTTTATGGATGAGGCTATCGTGCGCATTCTAGCAGTTAGGTGTTTTGCTGCTCGCTCGTTGGAGACTTAGGCATTACCTGTTTGCGGTAGAACGGACGTAACATATCCTTTTGAAAGATTGATTAGGTTTTCGCCACGCGAGGCAAGAAGTCACATTTGATTTGTTGAATTATTTTTAGGGGGGCGAGACAGGTCCTCGGATAGTAACCCCTATGGGTAGTACCCAATTCGTTATCTCAAAGTTTTTGGTTATAAAAAGGTGTGGCGAACGAGGCGTCTTCGTATTGAAAGACGAGTATCAAGACCACACACACTACAGTGAGTATCCTGACACTCGGAGAGGAAGAGGTCTACACCCAATCCTCTCTCTTTAATTCAATGCAAAGAGAAATTCGTTCTCTTATTAGCGATGTTTTTTGGTTTTGAATGGTAAGTGCTTTGGCGACAGAGAACCCTACGGTAAACGTCAGCACTCGAGATAGGAGAAAGCCTACGCCTAACCACTCCACGACCGTTCAAATTTTATTGTAAAAAGAAGTTTGAAAGTGCACTCGGTACGGGACCGAGGTTTTAGGTGAGAAAGGTTACGGAATGAAGTTGCAAAAGTGAGAGGTGATGGATAAAAAACGCGTCTTCGTATCGAAAGACAAGTGCCGAGACCACCCTCACTACAGTGGGCATCCCATCACTCGGAGAAGAAGAGGTCTACACCCAATCTTCTCTCTTTAATTCAATATAAAGAGAAAACAATTTATTATTGAAAGTGGACTCGGTACGAAACCGAGGTTTTATGAGGAAATGTTGGAAGCGCCTTTGTATTGACAGCCGAGCATCGAAACCACCCTCACTACAGTGGGCATCCCTACGCTCGAAGAAGAAGGGGTCTACACCCAATCCTCTCTTTAGCCCAACACAAAGAAATGATTTTAAGGAGATGAGATTTGAGAATGGACAGGAAACGTCTTCGTATTGAAAGATGAGTGTCAGAACCACCCGCACTACAGTGGGCATCCCAACACTCGGAGAGGAAGAAAGTCTACACTTAATCCCCTCTTTTTAATTCAATACAAAGAAATTTGATTGTGAAAATTGTTTAACAATGTTTTGAGACGGGTTAAAAATCCAAAATCAAGAGAGAGGTGAAATCCAAAATCTAAAATGAAATATACTAACATTATTTTTTAAGAAAAATATATATATAAAAGATATAAAGACACTAAATCGTAAAAATAAGTTTTAGAGAATAATTATAACAACAATAGGACAAAACACTTGTTTAAAAACAAAGAAAAGAAATAATAAAATTAAAAAATAAAAAAGAGTAGGGGAATCATTATGGCTTCAACCCATTCATCCCCAATCAACGCACAAACTGGTCACGAACACACACGGGCTTAAAGCTGTGAAATAGAAGCAATGCTTCCATCAGCCGCCGAAGCAATGGAACGAAATAAAATTAAAAAAAACAAAACGGAGACAAACCCCAAACGCCACGTTCACCAGTAACCATAACAAAGTCATCAACTTTCCAACATATTTTCTCTAGAAATCAAAGCAACACCTTCAAAATAATATTGAAAGGAAGACGAATCGCAGATGGGAGGATCTCAAACTTACTGTTCATCTTAAAATTCCCATCTCATCTCCAGGTTCGTATGGGTTTGGATTGTTTAGTTTAATGAAAGTTTAAAGGAGGGTAGGCGAGTTTCTAGGTTATTTGAAGAAGGTGAGGGTTGAAGGGTTTGTTTTGAAGAGAACGGTGAAGTTTTTTTTTTTGAGCGTGCTGACATGAGGAACGTTGGGTGAGTCTTTGCGGTGTTCACCGATGTTAGGTTTGGGATGGAAATCCGTCAGAAATTCCTTGGCTTTTTTAGATCTTTTCATCATTTTCAGAATCTGTTTCTGTTATGGTTTATAGTTTCTATGGGTTGAGGTGTTTGGGGGAAGATGGATGGTTGATTCGAAAATGATTATCTGATGTTAGGGGTGGCGCTCTGTGGAAGGTTACGATGGTGGCGAGGCTAGCGACGGACAGGGACGCGAAAGTCGCCCACCACGTGTTTGACGAAAGTATTGTTATGGCTTTTCACTCCCCTCTTCTTTTTTACAACATTCAAAAGACAAAAGCTTAAGATTATGAAGACAGAAAAAGATGACAGAATACTTACAGAGCTGGAGCGATACCACCAAATTGTCAATGCTGAAAGCAGATAAGCTCCCTCTCCAATCTCTCTTTTTAGTTCTTTATGTGTGTCTTGTGTTATGATGAAGGTGAGTTGTGAGACAAGGCAGCTGCTGACTCTTCTTAGGGTTTTTTTTCTGAAGGAATAGTAACCAATATATATGGGGGCTTGATGGTGTGAGATTAGGGTTTAGTTTATGTTTGTATCATCTCTGCTATCACTTTCTGATGTCAAGATTATGTCTTTCCATTTTAGTAAATCTGGCTCTGCTGTCCTGTCTTCTTGTCTCTGAGATTTTATTCATTAAAATGGAAAATATCTGATATTTTTACCTTGAATTTTCACTGCTTTGTTTATGAATTTTTTACTGCTTTGATTTATGCTGATGGGGCAATTTGTTGACTTCAAATGCATTCTGACTTTGGCCCTTTTACTTTCAAATATCCACTAAACTTGACATGCTTGTCATATTTTGCAGGGAATTACCGATCAATGAAACTGTTATGGGATAGGTTCGTCACAACTCTTTTTTAGGAGATAACTCATATTCCCATGTGTGTGAATCTATTCGTACCACTATTTGTGAAAATGCTTCGGGCATGGTTTTACGATGTCGAATCTCTGCTGTTGGAATCATTATTGCATAAAACCCGCAACACGTGCAAACTTGTGGTGAAATCAGTGTCGGTACTTTTTCTCCAGTCTGGTTTTGGATTCTTGTGAGATGCGTGTTCTATTGATGGTGTTGTGATTGCAGATTTGACGCCAAGGTTTCCAACTACTGTGGTAAGTTCGATTAAAAGGGGTACCCCTCGAGGCAGTTTAGCTGAGAAGTAAAACACGTCCTGGTTCGCATTCTTGCGCTTTGCAATAAAGAATATATTCGATGCAGCCAGTCGTTCCACTGTTGCGTCCACACCACCAATCACAATGGCAGGGCAGTCTTTGGAAACCTCATTTGAATCGGGAAGGGACCTCCATGTCTCGAGGAGAGTGGCACGTTCCATTCTACCATCCTCCGTAAAAAATACCTGGAATAAGATTTTATCGTTGAAATACCACACAGGTTGTTGGTTGTTCCTTAAGGCAACCTGCAAAACTGAGTTGGGAGGACCTTGGGACACGTCTTGGTACATAACCATAGGACGGAGTGTCCTAGCTGATGCTCCAGGTTGCAATTGTGGAACCTGCAGGGGCCCAGCAGCAGTTGAAGCGGGTAGTAAAATAGGCAATGGAGGCCCGGAAGGAGTGGTTGGCTGATCAACAGGAACAATGGAACTATTATCCATGCCCATCAAACCACCTAGTAAATCTGGCACTGGTGCAGCAGCAGATGGAGGAGTAGCTGGCGGGATCATCCTTCTCTTCCAGGATGACAAGATCAGCGGCCTACAGCTTCTCAAAGACGGCGAGTGGGTTGATATTTCCCCAATGCGCCACTCCATTGCTGTCAACCTCAGTAACCAACTTGAGGTAAATCCATTTCTTTGAGTCTATTTAAGAGATCATGATGAACTTCCCAATTATCAGCTTGGAGAGGCTCAATGGTGAGGAGAGAAAAGATACCATGGAAAAAAATAAAAGATGCTTGCGAGAATTGGGGATTCTTTGAGGTACTTTATTACCACAACAAAAACACTTTTTTTCTACAACTTCCTTTTTACAATACATTACTCTCTGATGGATTATTATTAATTGAGGCATTTGCTGAGAAATCAAGAAAGCTAGGCAAGGAATCTGCATGCCATGAAGCACTGTTACCATTGGAATAAGGTGTTGATGTGGTAGAAGGTACTGGTCCATTATTTGAAGAATACGGTAATGGCATTGGAGCCACGCTACTCAATGGTTGTGCAACAAAATGAGCATTTCTAGAGGGTTTTTCATGAGGTGAAAGGGATGAGTGATGAAGGTCTGTTGAATATCCAGGGGAAGATGAAAACATATGCCCAACTGCTCCACTGGAACTTATATGACTTGAATGATTAAAAGTTCTTGTCTCAAGATCTTTTTACACAAAAGCCAGCTGCGAATCAGATAGTCTGGGGTATGTCTCATCTAGAGGTGTTGGATGGATAGACATCGATGAAGGAAGAGCTCCAGACATTCCTATGTTATTCAGCTGTTGGGCACTTGATCTTTCAATTGAGAAAGCGGGACGGGCTTCCATTATTTTCCAGCAAAATACTATAGAGGTCAAGTTTTGTTCTTGATGCCCAAACCAGACAAGCTGTCATCAATCGGCACACTGAAAGATGGAGATTCGATGGGAAGTTACAGAATTGAGAACTCTGTCGCCGGCAAAGCAAGGTTGATTGGATTTGTGGGAGTGAACGGTGACAAACGGATGCGGTTGGCACCTTCCATTTGTATTCAAGTTCTCCATAATTTACCACGAAAATGTCACCTTGAGAAAGAGTAGCATGCTGCTGAAGACTTGTTTCATTCTCTTCCAACAACACAGGAACCTCATCCATGGAGAATATCGAAAAATTTGAGATGCGAAAAGAGAAAAACCTGGCGAGTACGAAAGAGGGAAAAGGGCTTTTGTTTGGTGCGGTGATTCTTTTTGTTTGTGGACTGATACAGGCTGCAGATTTCTCACTCCGAGATATGTAAGTTCATCATCACATTCTCATTTTTCTTCATTTAAAATTTATAACATGAGGGTTTTGAGTATTTTCTACATATTACCGTTTTCCTCTTGATTTGCAGGATGTGAGCTTATGATTTTGTGCAGGTCTAGCTGTATCATGATGTGTAGCAGCTTGTAGGAACTATTGTTTTGCCCGGTAAGCGATGCGTGGAAACATAATTGATCATGGCAGGCGAAGCTAGCATTAAGCAACATGGAATATCATCTTCGTATAGCTCGCGAACCAGATTGAAGCCGTATCTCAAGCTATGATAAGAACATCATCGCGGTGACCAGCTAGAGAAGTTGCGAAAAACTGGTATGCTCACACAGAATTCACGAACACCTTTCAATGCCTGGCTGGTTTATGCTTTTACCTACTGTGCAGCCACCGTTTCGTACAGCTTTTATCGCATTATGTGAGCTGCTTTTTTTCAAAAATCTGCTTCTGGTTGTGCTCATAGATAGCCAATTATGAATTTTATGCAGGATTGTTTGTTTAGGCTGGTGCAG
Source organism: Lathyrus sativus (assembly GCA_963859935.3). NCBI lineage: Eukaryota > Viridiplantae > Streptophyta > Magnoliopsida > Fabales > Fabaceae > Lathyrus > Lathyrus sativus. The sequence goes on from CAWUDS030004357.1 coordinate 45,564, forward strand.
AAAGTGACGGTCTTGCCGCGTGGAGCCCGCCGTTATGACTTTTGTGAATAGCAGTTGTGGATTAGAGCTGCAAGCTTTAGAGGTGCGTATGGGTTGTGACTCTGTTGGGGATCCCCTGAACCATCTGATGGTTTCAGCCGAGTAGCTTTCTTATTTTTCTTTCAAATCTGCTTGTGTGCAATGGATTTAATGAACCTCAACAATGAAATTGCTACTTATGACTGTTGTCTCTTTGTGTGTATAAATCGTGTACGGGATACCGTTGTGAAGAAATACAGTTCTGTGCTACTGTGGGTAAATTCTGAAAGTTTCCTTTTTTCATTTTTCACAGGTTTCACGCGACGCCGGCTTTGCTTAATTCGTGGTGTACACTGTTTTCGGTTATTCTCCTCTTGCTGCATAATGATGAAGCATGCGTTGCAGGTCGCTTTGCGTTTAGGAAATGGATGAAGAAAGCAAATATGGATGCTCGTGAACTGTAGCGTAGCACTGACAGAAACTTGTTTCTTTTTTTTTTTTTTTTGCAAATGAATTTTCATAGATTAATGATGTAAATATGTAAAGTGACATTGTGCCTAGCAAATAATAAACTCTTTAGAAATTGAGGCATCAATATATCACTCTGTACATGTGAAATGTGCTTTCTTCATCATTTAACTATATTCTTACTATTGTGACCGCAAGAAACGGAGATGTGGATTGGTTTCATATAACTCAAGAAGCTTTTGTGGTTTCACAATCTAGAGTAAATTTGGTCTGTAGACCACACATCCAATTTCTATCGTGAATTCTAACTTCAAGTAGTCTTCCATATCATCGTTTATCTAAACTCCCTTCAAAATACACTGTGCACCAAATACTTCACATGCAGTGGATGTTGCCAGTCAAACATCTTAAAAACACTTCCTTGTCTATCAAACTAACCTGATGTATGTTACTTGCAATTTGTTCAATTCTCTCCTCACATTAACAACGAAAATGATAGCCTTGAGTCCTTCAGGGATGCAGGGAAACTTTCTCAGCTTGAATTGCAATCATGAGACTACTAAGTGCCCCTTTGACTAGGTAATCGAGAAAATATCACAATGACACACCTAATCCGAATTGTCTCAAAAATCTTAAAAGATATATTGCAAACAAGCGCGACACGAGTAGGATTAGAATATATCTCCATTGTCCTTAAAGCTTATTGTGCTCCAGATGCCCAACTGTTAGCTCCATCAAGTATAACAACTTTGTGTCGGTCTGGAAGAAATGTCACTTTTATTTTGAGCGAAAATCTTGATCTCTTTCCTTACAACAACTATCCCTCTATTGTCTGGAACATTCAGTTCAAGAACAACTTCTCTATAATGGGGACTGAGGCTCTAATGGAGATGTAGTGCGATAACCAAAGCAGGTTAAGGTTAGAGAAAGGTAGGACAAATTTGGGGTGTGACAGATGCCCCTATCTAATTGGCTTTGACCCGGTAAGATGAACTGCTACTGCGTTCATTCTTTCAAGGTGTGAGTCAATTAGATATAAAGAAAATCCTGAATTTGTCCGAAAAGAAGGAAACTGTTTGGGAATGACATATTGGATATCTTGCAAATGTCGCTACCACCAAAAGGATGGCAGTGCGCTCACACTGCCCTGACATCAAAAGGATGTAAGGGATCCATTACCAAAGAGCTAATAGAGAACAAACGCTAGTCATGACACCAAAAAAAAAAGATGTCAGACCCATCACCAGAAGGATGATGGAGCGAAACAAAGCAAACCCGATACCAAAAGGATGTAGGAGGATAAGCTTCTCTGAAGAGATTGCCACTTATCACTGAAGATGGATAAGCTTCTCTGAAGAGATTGCCACTTATCGCTGAAGATGGATAAGCTTCTCTGAAGAGATTGCCACTTATCGCTGAAGATGGATAAGCTTCTCTGAAGAGATTGCCACTTATCGCTGAAGATGGATAAGCTTCTCTGAAGAGATTGCCACTTATCGCTGAAGATGGATAAGCTTCTCTGAAGAGATTGTCACTTATCGCTGAAGATGGATAAGCTTCTCTGAAGAGATTGCCACTTATCGCTGAAGATGGATAAGCTTCTCTGAAGAGATTGCCACTTATCGCTGAAGATGGATAAGCTTCTCTGAAGAGATTGCCACTTATCGCTGAAGATGGATAAGCTTCTCTGAAGAGATTGCCACTTATCGCTGAAGATGGATAAGCTTCTCTGAAGAGATTGCCACTTATCGCTGAAGATGGATAAGCTTCTCTGAAGAGATTGCCACTTATCGCCGAAGATGGATAAGCTTCTCTGAAGAGATTGCCACTTATCGCTGAAGATGGATAAGCTTCTCTGAAGAGATTGCCACTTATCGCTGAAGATGGATAAGCTTCTCTGAAGAGATTGCCACTTATCGCTGAAGATGGATAAGCTTCTCTGAAGAGATTGCCACTTATCGCCGAAGATGGATAAGCTTCTCTGAAGAGATTGCCACTTATCGCTGAAGATGGATAAGCTTCTCTGAAGAGATTGCCACTTATCGCTGAAGATGGATAAGCTTCTCTGAAGAGATTGCCACTTATCGCTGAAGATGGATAAGCTTCTCTGAAGAGATTGCCACTTATCGCTGAAGATAGATAAGCTTCTCTGAAGAGATTGCCACTTATCGCCGAAGATGGATAAGCTTCTCTGAAGAGATTGCCACTTATCACTGAAGTCTGCGGGAGACAATTCACTGGGGATCACCCATGGATTTACTGGAGATGCCCCTGTCTGGGCTGAATGTTGATTTTGAAGATCTGATTAACCACGAGGTTGGAATACATCGTGCGATACACCCATGGTCTTGAAGAGATGCCTCTGACTGGGCTAAATCTTGCTTTGAAGCTCTTGAATTTTGTGGAGGACCCACATTTTTGCAGATAGTGCCCCTGACCGGGCTGATGGTTGCTTTGAAGCTCTTGAATTTGCCCAATAAATGTTGAACAAATTTATGGGGAACGCCCACAGTCTTGCGGAAGATGCCCCTAACTGGGCTGATTATGATCTTGATATCCTCTGACTCTCGTGGAAAAACCACGATTTTGCAAGGGATGCCCCTGACTGGGCTGATGATGATCTTGAAAATCATCAAAATTGATCCTGGATCCGAT
>CAWUDS030004358.1:0-95294 GCA_963859935.3 Lathyrus sativus
AAAATATGTCATGGATTATAGCCTTTTAACTTTGTTTTTTACAGGGGGAAACACCTAAAATTATGTGAAGGAAAATAAAATATATTTAATTTTTTACATCTACTATAGTCTGTTATGTTTTTTGCATAGTGATAGAAAACCTAAAACTTTTGGATGGTGATGAAAAATATTGAATATTTTTAGATGTAATATACCATAAGTCAATTTTAATTCGGTGAATATAAACAATATTGAGCTTGATTATTTAATTTCAATTGTTATGCATGTGTATAAATTATGAGTCATTCATGAGTAGTCTCTTAACTTAGTTTCTCAGAGGTTAAGAAACCAAAATTTTGGTGATGGAGAAGAAGAAAAATATAGAATTTTTTTACATCTATTATACCATAATACAATTTGATTATGGTGAACACAAATAAAACTAACCTTAAATATTTAATTTTGGTGATTACCAATTTAGATATAATTTATTTGTCATTCATTTATAGTCTTTTAACTTCGTGGCTTACTGACGAAGAAAAAAGAAATTTGGAGATGGAGAAGAATCATATTGAATATACTTACATCTAATAAACCATAGTTCAATGTAAAAATGGTAAATATAGATAAATTCTAGCTTGAATTTACATTTTAGTTATTACCTATTTTATAAGAAAATATGTCATGGATTATACCCTTTTAACTTTGTTTTTTTGCTGGGGGAAAAACCTAAAATTATGTGGAGTAGAAAAAAAAAATATAATTAATTTTTTACATCTACTATAGTCTATTATGTTTTTTGCATAGTGATAAAAAACCTAAAACTTTGGGATAGTGAAGAAAAATATTGAATATTTTTAGATGTAATATACCATAAGTCAATTTTAATTCGGTGAGTACAAACAATATTGAGCTTGATTATTTAATTTCAATTGTTATGCATGTGTATAAATTATGGGTCATTCATGAGTAGTCTCTTAACTTAGTTTTTCAGAGGTTAAGAAACCAAAATTTTGGTGATGGAGAAGAAGCAAAATATAGAATTTTTTTACATCTATTATACAATAATACAATGTGATTATGGTGAACACAAATAAAATTGACCTTAAATATTTAGTTTTGGTGATTAACCATTTAGATATAATTTATTTGTCATTCACTTGTAGTCTTTTAACTCTGTGGCTTCCTGACGAAGAAATAAGAAATTTGGTGATGGAGAACAATCATATTAAATATATTTACATCTAATAAACCATAATTCAATGTGAAAATGGTAAATATAAATAAATTCTAGCTTGAATTTACATTTAGTTATTACATATTTTATAAGAAAATATGTGATGGATTATAGCCTTTTAACCATGTTTTTTACTGGGGGAAACACCTAAAATTATGTGGAGTAGGAAAACAAAATATATTTAATTTTTTACATCTACTATAGTCTGTTATGTTTTTTGCATAGTGATAGAAAACCTAAAACTTTTGGATGGTGATGAAAAATATTGAATATTTTTAGATGTAATATACCATAAGTCAATTTTAATTCGGTGAATATAAACAATATTGAGCTTGATTATTTAATTTCAATTGTTATGCATGTGTATAAATTATGAGTCATTCATGAGTAGTCTCTTAACTTAGTTTCTCAGAGGTTAAGAAACCAAAATTTTGGTGATGGAGAAGAAGAAAAATATAGAATTTTTTTACATTTATTATACCATAATACAATTTGATTATGGTGAACACAAATAAAACTAACCTTAAATATTTAATTTTGGTGATTACCCATTTAGATATAATTTATTTGTCATTCATTTATAGTGTTTTAACTTCGTGGCTTACTGACGATGAAACAAGAAATTTGGTGATGGAGAAGAATCATATTGAATATATTTACATCTAATAAACAATAATTAAATGTGAAAATGGTAAATATAGATAAATTCTAGCTTGAATTTACACTTTAGTTATTACCTATTTTATAAGAAAATATGTCATGGATTATATCCTTTTAACTTTGGAAAAACCGAAAATTATGTGGAGTAGAAAAATAAAATATAATTAATTTTTTACCTCTACTATAGTCTATTATGTTTTTTGCATAGTGATAGATAACCTAAAACTATGGGATGGTGAAGAAAAATATTGAATATTTTGAGATCTAATATACCATAAGTCAATTTTAATTCGGTGAATACAAAGAATATTGAGCTTGATTAATTAATTTCAATTGTTATTCTTGTATATAAATTATGGGTCATTCATTTGTAGTCTCTTAACTTAGTTTCTCAGAGGTTAAGAAACTAAAATTTTGGTGATGGAGAAGAAGAAAAAAATATAGAATTGTTTTACATCTATTATACCATAATACAATGTGATTATGGTAAACACAAATAAAATTGACCTTAAATATTTAATTTTGGTGATTACCCATTTGGATATAATTTATTTTGTCATTCATTTATAGTCTTTTAACTCTGTGGCTTACTGACGAAGAAACAAGAAATTTGGTGATGGAGAAGAATCATATTGAATATATTTATATCTAATAAACCATAATTCAATGTGAAAATGGTAAATGTAATTAAATTCTAGCTTGAATATATATTTTAATTATTACCTATTTTATTAAAAAATATGTCATGGATTATAGCCTTTTAACTTTGTTTTTTACACTGGAAAAACCTAAAATTATGTGGAGTAGAAAAATAAAATATAATTAATTTTTTACATCTACTATAGTCCATTATGTTTTTTGCATAGTGATAAAAAACCTAAAACTTTGGGACGGTGAAGAAAAATATTGAATATTTTTAGATGTAATATACCATAAGTCAATTTTAATTCGGTGAGTACAAACAATATTGAGCTTGATTATTAAATTTCAATTGTTATGCATGTGTATAAATTATGAGTCATTCATGAGTAGTCTCTTAACTTAGTTTCTCAGAGGTTAAGAAACCAAAATTTTGGTGATGGAGAAGAAGAAAAATATAGAATTTTTTTACATCTATTATACCATAATACAATGTGATTATGGTGAACACAAATAAAACTAACCTTAAATATTTAATTTTGGTGATTACCCATTTAGATATAATTTATTTGTCATTCATTTATAGTCTTTTAACTTCGTGGCTTACTGACGAAGAAACAAGAAATTTGGTGATGGAGAAGAATCATATTGAATATACTTACATCTAATAAACCATAATTCAACGTAAAAATGGTAAATATGGATAAATTCTAGCTTGAATTTACATTTTAGTTATTACCTATATTATAAGAAAATATGTCAAGGAATATAGCCTTTTAACTTTGTTTTTTTGCTGGGGGAAAAACCTAAAATTATGTGGAGTAGAAAAATAAAATATAATTAATTTTTTACATGTACTATAGTCTATTATGTTTTTTGCATAGTGATAGAAAACATAAAACTTTGGGATGGTGATGAAAAGTATTGAACATTTTTAGATCTAATATACCATAAGTCAATTTTAATTCGGTGAATACAAAGAATATTGAGCTTGATTTTTTAATTTCAATTGTTATTCATGTGTATAAATTAAGGGTCATTCATTTGGAGTCTCTTAACTTAGTTTCTTAGAGGTTAAGAAACCAAAATTTTGGTGATGGAGAAGAAGAAAAATACAGAATTTTTTTATATCTATTATACCATAATACAATTTAATTATGGTGAACACAAATGAAATTGAGCTTAAATATTTCATTTTGGTGATTACCCATTTAGATATAATTATTTTGTCACTCATTTATAGTCTTTTAACTCTGTGGCTTACTGACGAAGAAACAAGAAATTTGGTGATGGAGAAGAATCATATTGAATATATTTAAAGCTAATAAACCATAATTCAATGTGAAAATGGTAAATGTAAATAAATTCTAGCTTGAATATATATTTTAATAATTACCTATTTTATTAAAAAATATGTCATGGATTATAGCCTTTTAACTTTGTTTTTTACTGGGGAAAAACCAAAAATTATGTGGAGTAGAAAAATAAAATATAATTAATTTTTTACCTCTACTATAGTCTATTATGTTTTTTGCATAGTGATAGATAACCTAAAACTATGGGATGGTGAAGAAAAATATTGAACATTTTGAGATCTAATATACCATAAGTCAATTTTAATTCGGTGCATACAAAGAATATTGAGCTTGATTAATTAATTTCAATTGTTATACATGTGTATAAATTATGAGTCATTCATGTGTAGTCTCTTAACTTAGTTTCTCAGAGGTTAAGAAACCAAAATTTTGGTGATGGAGAAGAAGAAAAATATAGAATTTTTTTACATCTATTATACCATAATACAATGTGATTATGGTGAACACAAATAAAACTAACCTTAAATATTTAATTTTGGTGATTACCCATTTAGATATAATTTATTTGTCATTCATTTATAGTCTTTTAACTTCGTGGCTTACTGACGAAGAAACAAGAAATTTGATGATGGGGAAGAATCATATTGAATATACTTACATCTAATAAACCATAATTCAATGTAAAAATGGTAAATATAGATAAATTCTAGCTTGAATTTACATTTTAGTTATTACCTATTTTATAAGAAAATATGTCATGGATTATACCCTTTTAACTTTGTTTTTTTGCTGGGTGAAAAACCTTAAATTATGTGGAGTAGAAAAATAAAATATAATTAATTTTTTACATGTACTATAGTCTATTATGTTTTTTGCATAGTGATAGAAAACCTAAAAATTTGGGATGGTGATTAAAAATATTGAACATTTTTAGATCTAATATACCATAAGTCAATTTTAATTCGGTGAATATAAAGAATATTGAGCTTGATTATTTAATTTCAATTGTCATGCATGTGTATAAAATATGGGTCATTCATTTGGAGTCTCTTAACTAAGTTTCTCAGAGGTTAAGAAACCAAAATTTTGGTGATGGAGAAGAAGAAAAATACAGAATTGTTTTACATCTATTATACCATAATACAATGTATTTATGGTGAACACAAATAAAACTAACCTTAAATATTTAATTTTGGTGATTACCCATTTAGATATAATTTATTTGTTATTCATTTATAGTCTTTTAACTTCGTGGCTTACTGACGAAGAAACAAGAAATTTGATGACGGGGAAGAATCATATTGAATATACTTACATCTAATAAACCATAATTCAATGTAAAAATGGTAAATATAGATAAATTCTAGCTTGAATTTACATTTTAGTTATTACCTATTTTATAAGAAAATATGTCATGGATTATACCCTTTTAACTTTGTTTTTTTGCTGGGGGAAAAACCTAAAATTATGTGGAGTAGAAAAATAAAATATAATTAATTTTTTACATCTACTATAGTCTATTATGTTTTTTGCATAGTGATAAAAAACCTAAAACTTTGGGATGGTGAAGAAAAATATTGAATATTTTTAGATGTAATATACCATAAGTCAATTTTAATTCGGTGAGTACAAACAATATTGAGCTTGATTATTTAATTTCAATTGTTATGCATGTGTATAAATTATGGGTCATTCATGAGTAGTCTCTTAACTTAGTTTTTCAGAGGTTAATAAACCAAAATTTTGGTGATGGAGAAGAAGCAAAATATAGAATTTTTTTACATCTATTATACCATAATACAATGTGATTATGGTGAACACAATTAAAATTGACCTTAAATATTTAATTTTGGTGATTAACCATTTAGATATAATTTATTTGTCATTTACTTATAGTCTTTTAACTCTGTGGCTTACTGACGAAGAAACAAGAAATTTGGTGATGGAGAACAATCATATTGAATATATTTACATCTAATAAACCATAATTCAATGTGAAAATGGTAAATATCAATAAATTCTAGCTTGAATTTACATTTAGTTATTACCTATTTTATAAGAAAATATGTCATGGATTATAGCCTTTTAACTATGTTTTTTACTGGGGAAACACCTAAAATTATGTGGAGTAGGAAAATAAAATATATTTAATTTGTTACATCTACTATAGTCTGTTATGTTTTTTGCATAGTGATAGAAAACCTAAAACTTTTGGATGGTGATGAAAAATATTGAATATTTTTAGATGTAATATACCATAAGTCAATTTTAATTCGGTGAATATAAACAATATTGAGCTTGATTATTTAATTTCAATTGTTATGCATGTGTATAAATTATGAGTCATTCATGAGTAGTCTCTTAACTTAGTTTCTCAGAGGTTAAGAAACCAAAATTTTGGTGATGGAGAAGAAGAAAAATATTGAATTTTTTTACATCTATTATACCATAATACAATTTGATTATGGTGAACACAAATAAAACTAACCTTAAATATTTAATTTTGGTGATTACCCATTTAGATATAATTTGTTTGTCATTCATTTATAATCTTTTAACTTCGTGGCTTACTGACGAAGAAACAAGAAATTTGGTGAGGGAGAAGAATCATATTGAATATACTTACATCTAAAAAACCATAATTCAATGTAAAAATGGTAAATATAGATAAATTCTAGCTTGAATTTACATTTTAGTTATTACCTATATTATAAGAAAATATGTCATGGAATATAGCCTTTTAACTATGTTTTTTACTGGGGGAAACACCTAAAATTATGTGGAGTAGGAAAATAAAATATATTTAATTTTTTACATCTACTATAGTCTGTTATGTTTTTTGCATAGTGATAGAAAACCTAAAACTTTTGGATGGTGATGAAAAATATTGAATATTTTTAGATGTAATATACCATAAGTCAATTTTAATTCGGTGAATATAAACAATATTGAGCTTGATTATTTAATTGCAATTGTTATGCATGTGTATAAATTATGAGTCATTCATGAGTAGTCTCTTAACTTAGTTTCTCAGAGGTTAAAAAACCAAAATTTTGGTGATGGAGAAGAAGAAAAATATTGAATTTTTTTACATCTATTATACCATAATACAATTTGATTATGGTGAACACAAATAAAACTAACCTTAAATATTTAATTTTGGTGATTACCCATTTAGATATAATTTGTTTGTCATTCATTTATAGTCTTTTAACTTCGTGGCTTACTGACGAAGAAACAAGAAATTTGGTGATGGAGAAGAATCATATTGAATATACTTACATCTAATAAACCATAATTCAATGTAAAAATTGTAAATATAGATAAATTCTAGCTTGAATTTACATTTTAATTATTACCTATATTATAAGAAAATATGTCATGGAATATAGCCTTTTAACTTTGTTTTTTTGCTGGGGGAAAAACCTAAAATTATGTGGAGTAGAAAAATAAAATATAATTAATTTTTTACATCTACTATAGTCTATTATGTTTTTTGCATAGTGATAAAAAACCTAAAACTTTGGGATGGTGAAGAAAAATATTGAATATTTTTAGATGTAATATACCATAAGTCAATTTTAATTCGGTGAGTACAAACAATATTGGGCTTGATTATTTAATTTCAATTGTTATGCATGTGTATAAATTATGGGTCATTCATGAGTAGTCTCTTAACTTAGTTTTTCAGAGGTTAAGAAACCAAAATTTTGGTGATGGAGAAGAAGCAAAATATAGAATTTTTTTACATCTATTATACCATAATACAATGTGATTATGGTGAACACAAATAAAATTGACCTTAAATATTTAATTTTGGTGATTAACCATTTAGATATAATTTATTTGTCCTTTACTTATAGTCTTTTAACTCTGTGGCTTACTGACGAAGAAACAAGAAATTTGGTGATGGAGAACAATCATATTGAATATATTTACATCTAATAAACCATAATTCAATGTGAAAATGGTAAATATCAATAAATTCTAGCTTGAATTTACATTTAGTTATTACCTATTTTATAAGAAAATATGTCATGGATTATAGCCTTTTAACTATGTTTTTTACTGGGGGAAACACCTAAAATTATGTGGAGTAGGAAAATAAAATATAATTAATTTTTTACATCTACTATAGTCTGTTATGTTTTTTGCATAGTGATAGGGAAAACCTAAAACTTTTGGATGGTGATGAAAAATATTGAACATTTTTAGATCTAATATACCATAACTCAATTTTAATTCGGTGAATACAAAGAATATTGAGCTTGATTTTTTAATTTCAATTGTTATTCATGTGTATAAATTATGGGTCATTAATTTGGAGTCTCTTGACTAAGTTTCTTAGAGGTTAAGAAACCAAAATTTTGGTGATGGAGAAGAAGAAAAATACAGAATTGTTTTACATCTATTATACCATAATACAATGTGATTATGGTGAACACAAATAAAATTGAGCTTACATATTTAATTTTGGTGATTACCCATTTATATATAATTTATTTGTCATTCATTTATAGTCTTTTAACTTCGTGGCTTACTGACGAAGAAACAAGAAATTTGGTGATGCAGAAGAATCATATTGAATATATTTACATCTAATAAACCATAATTCAATGTAAAAATGGTAAATATAGATAAATTCTATCTTGAATTTACACTTTAGTTATTACCTATTTTATAAGAAAATATGTCATGGATTATAGCCTTTTAACTTTGTTTTTTACTGGGGGAAAAACCTAAAATTATGTGGAGTAGAAAAATAAAATATAATTAATTTTTTACATGTAGTATAGTCTATTATGTTTTTTGCATAGTGATAGAAAACCTAAAACTTTAGGATGGTGTTGAAAAATATTGAACATTTTTAGATCTAATATACCATAAGTCAATTTTAATTCGGTGAATACAAAGAATATTGAGCTTGATTATTTAATTTCAATTGTTATTCATGTGTATAAATTATGGGTCATTCATTTGGAGTCTCTTAACTTAGTTTCTCAGACGTTAAGAAACCAAAATTTTGGTGATGGAGAAGAAGAAAAATACATAATTGTTTTACATCTATTATACCATAATACAATGTGATTATGGTGAACACAAATAAAATTGAGCTTAAATATTTCATTTTGGTGATTACCCATTTAGATATAATTAATTTGTCACTCATTTATAGTCTTTTAACTCTGTGGCTTACTGACGAAGAAACAAGAAATTTGGTAATGGAGAAGAATCATATTGAATATATTTAAAGCTAATAAACCATAATTCAATGTGAAAATGGTAAGTGTAATTAAATTCTAGCTTGAATATATATTTTAATTATTGCCTATTTTATTAAAAAATATGTCATGGATTATAACCTTTTAACTTTGTTTTTTACACTTGAAAAAGCTAAAATTATGTGGAGTAGAAAAATAAAATATAATTAATTTTTTACATCTACTATAGTCTATTATGTTTTTTGCATAGTGATAAAAAACCTAAAACTTTGGGATGGTGAAGAAAAATATTGAATATTTTTAGATGTAATATACCATAAGTCAATTTTAATTCGGTAAGTACAAACAATATTGAGCTTGATTATTTAATTTCAATTGTTATGCATGTGTATAAATTATGAGTCATTCATGAGTAGTCTCTTAACTTAGTTTCTCAGAGGTTAAGAAACCAAAATTTTGGTGATGGAGAAGAAGAAAAATATAGAATTTTTTTACATCTATTATACCATAATACAATGTGATTATGGTGAACACAAATAAAACAAACCTTAAATATTTAATTTTGGTGATTACCTATCTAGATATAATTGATTTGTCATTCAGTTATAGTCTTTTAACTTCGTGGCTTACTACGAAGAAACAAGAAATTTGGTGATGGAGAAGAATCATATTGAATATACTTACATCTAATAAACCATAATTCAATGTAAAAATGGTAAATATAGATAAATTCTAGCTTGAATTTACATTTTAGTTATTACCTATTTTATAAGAAAATATGTTATGGATTATAGCCTTTTAACTTTGTTTTTTTGCTGGGGGAAAAACCTAAAATTATGTGGAGTAGAAAAATAAAATATAATTTATTTTTTACATGTACTATAGTCTATTATGTTTTTTGCATAGTGATAGAAAACCTAAAACTTTGGGATGGTGATGAAAAATATTGAACATTTTTAGATCTAATATACCATAAGTCAATTTTAATTCGGTAAGTACAAACAATATTGAGCTTGATTATTTAATTTCAATTGTTATGCACGTGTATAAATTATGAATCATTCATGAGTAGTCTCTTAACTTAGTTTCTCAGAGGTTAAGAAACCAAAATTTTGGTGATGGAGAAGAAGAAAAATATAGAATTTTTTTACATCTATTATACCATAATACAATGTGATTATGTTGAAAACAAATAAAACAATCCTTAAATATTTAATTTCGGTGATTACATATTTAGATATAATTTATTTGTCATTCAGTTATAGTCTTTTAACTTCGTGGCTTACTGACGAAGAAACAAGAAATTTGGTGATGGAGAAGAATCATATTGAATATACTTACATCTAATAAACCATAATTCAATGTAAAAATGGTAAATATAGATAAATTCTAGCTTGAATTTACATTTTAGTTATTACCTATTTTATAAGAAAATATGTCATGGATTATAGCCTTTTAACTTTGTTTTTTTGCTGGGGGAAAAACCTAAAATTATGTGGAGTAGAAAAATAAAATATAATTAATTTTTTTACATCTACTATAGTCTATTATGTTTTTTGCATAGTGATAAAAAACCTAAAACTTTGGGATGGTGAAGAAAAATATTGAACATTTTTAGATGTAATATACCATAAGTCAATTTTAATTCGGTAAGTACAAACAATATTGAGCTTGATTATTAAATTTCAATTGTTATGCACGTGTATAAATTATGAGTCATTCATGAGTAGTCTCTTAACTTAGTTTCTCAGAGGTTAAGAAACCAAAGTTTTGGTGATGGAGAAGAAGAAAAATATAGAATTTTTTTACATCTATTATACCATAATACAATGTGATTATGGTGAACACATATAAAAAAAACCTTAAATATTTAATTTTGGTGATTACCTATTTAGATATAATTTATTTGTCATTCATTTATAGTCTTTTAACTTCGTGGCTTACTACGAAGAAACAAGAAATTTGGTGATGGAGAAGAATCATATTGAATATACTTACATCTAATAAACCATAATTCAATGTAAAAATGGTAAATATAGATAAATTCTAGCTTGAATTTACATTTTAGTTATTACCTATTTTATAAGAAAATATGTCATGGATTATAGCCTTTTAACTTTGTTTTTTTGCTGGGGGAAAAACCTAAAATTATGTGGAGTAGAAAAATAAAATATAATTTATTTTTTACATGTACTATAGACTATTATGTTTTTGCATAGTGATAGAAAACCTAAAACTTTGGGATGGTGATGAAAAATATTGAACATTTTTACACCTAATATACCATAAGTCAATTTTAATTCGGTAAGTACAAACAATATTGAGCTTGATTAATTAATTTCAATTGTTATGCACGTGTATAAATTATGAATCATTCATGAGTAGTCTCTTAACTTAGTTTCTCAGAGGTTAAGTAACCAAAATTTTGGTGATGGAGAAGAAGAAAAATATAGAATTTTTTTACATCTATTATACCATAATACAATGTGATTATGTTGAACACAAATAAAACAAACCTTAAATATTTAATTTTGGTGATTACCTATTTAGATATAATTTATTTGTCATTCAGTTATAGTCTTTTAACTTCGTGGCTTACTGACGAAGAAACAAGAAATTTGGTGATGGAGAAGAATCATATTGAATATACTTACATCTAATAAACCATATTTCAATGTAAAAATGGTAAATATAGATAAATTCTAGCTTGAATTTACATTTTAGTTATTACCTATTTTATAAGAAAATATGTCATGGATTATAGCCTTTTAACTTTGTTTTTTTGCTGGGGGAAAAACCTAAAATTATGTGGAGTAGAAAAATAAAATATAATTTATTTTTTACATGTACTATAGTCTATTATGTTTTTTGCATAGTGATAGAAAACCTAAAACTTTGGATGGTGATGAAAAATATTGAACATTTTTAGATCTAATATACCATAAGTCAATTTTAATTCGGTAAGTACAAACAATATTGAGCTTGATTATTTAATTTCAATTGTTATGCACGTGTATAAATTATGAATCATTCATGAGTAGTCTCTTAACTTAGTTTCTCAGAGGTTAAGAAACCAAAATTTTGGTGATGGAGAAGAAGAAAAATATAGAATTTTTTTACATCTATTATACCATAATACAATGTGATTATGTTGAACACAAATAAAACAAACCTTAAATATTTAATTTTGGTGATTACCTATTTAGATATAATTTATTTGTCATTCAGTTATAGTCTTTTAACTTCGTGGCTTACTGACGAAGAAACAATAAATTTGGTGATGGAGAAGAATCATATTGAATATACTTACATCTAATAAACCATAATTCAATGTAAAAATGGTAAATATAGATAAATTCTAGCTTGAATTTACATTTTAGTTATTACCTATTTTATAAGAAAATATGTCATGGATTATAGCCTTTTAACTTTGTTTTTTTGCTGGGGGAAAAACCTAAAATTATGTGGAGTAGAAAAATAAAATATAATTAATTTTTTTACATCTACTATAGTCTATTATGTTTTTTGCATAGTGATAAAAAACCTAAAACTTTGGGATGGTGAAGAAAAATATTGAACATTTTTAGATGTAATATACCATAAGTCAATTTTAATTCGGTAAGTACAAACAATATTGAGCTTGATTATTAAATTTCAATTGTTATGCACGTGTATAAATTATGAGTCATTCATGAGTAGTCTCTTAACTTAGTTTCTCAGAGGTTAAGAAACCAAAGTTTTGGTGATGGAGAAGAAGAAAAATACAGAACTGTTTTACATCTATTATACCATAATACAATATGATTATGGTGAACACAAATAAAATTGAGCTTAAATATTTAATTTTGGTGATTACCCATTTAGATATAATTTATTTGTCATTCATTTATAGTCTTTTAACTTCGTGGCTTACTGACGAAGAAACAAGAAATTTGGTGATGGAGAAGAATCATATTGAATATATTTACATCTAATAAACCATAATTCAATGTAAAAATGGTAAATATAGATAAATTCTAGCTTGAATTTACACTTTAGTTATTACCTATTTTATAAGAAAATATGTCATGGATTATAGCCTTTTAACTTTGTTTTTTGCTGGGGGAAAAACCTAAAATTATGTGGAGTAGAAAAATAAAATATAATTAATTTTTTACATGTACTATAGTCTATTATGTTTTTTGCATAGTGATAGAAAACCTAAAAATTTGGGATGGTGATCAAAAATATTGAACATTTTTAGATCTAATATACCATAAGTCAATTTTAATTCGGTGAATACAAAGAATATTGAGCTTGATTATTTAATTTCAATTGTTATTCTTGTGTATAAATTATGGGTCATTCATTTGTAGTCTCTTAACTTAGTTTCTCAGAGGTTAAGAAACCAAAATTTTGGTGATGGAGAAGAAGAAAAATATAGAATTGTTTTACATCTATTATACCATAATACAATGTGATTATGGTGAACACAAATAAAATTGAGCTTAAATATTTAATTTTGGTGATTACCCATTTAGATATAATTTATTTGTCATTCATTTATAGTCCTTTAACTTTGTGGCTTACTGACGAAGAAACAAGAAATTTGGTGATGCAGAAGAATCATATTGAATATATTTACATCTAATAAACCATAATTCAATGTAAAAATGGTAAATATAGATAAATTCTAGCTTGAATTTACATTTTAGTTATTACCTATTTTATAAGAAAATATGTCATGGATTATAGCCTTTTAACTTTGTTTTTTTGCTGGGGGAAAAACCTAAAATTATGTGGAGTAGAAAAATAAAATATAATTTATTTTTTACATGTACTATAGTCTATTATGTTTTTTGCATAGTGATAGAAAACCTAAAACTTTGGGATGGTGATGAAAAATATTGAACATTTTTAGATCTAATATACCATAAGCCAATTTTAATTCGGTAAGTAAAAACAATATTGAGCTTGATTATTTAATTTCAATTGTTATGCACGTGTATAAATTATGAATCATTCATGAGTAGTCTCTTAACTTAGTTTCTCAGAGGTTAAGAAACCAAAATTTTGGTGATGGAGAAGAAGAAAAATATAGAATTTTTTTACATCTATTATACCATAATACAATGTGATTATGTTGAACACAAATAAAACAAACCTTAAATATTTAATTTTGGTGATTACCATTTAGATATAATTTATTTGTCATTCAGTTATAGTCTTTTAACTTCGTGGCTTACTGACGAAGAAACAAGAAATTTGGTGATGGAGAAGAATCATATTGAATATACTTACATCTAATAAACCATAATTCAATGTAAAAATGGTAAATATAGATAAATTCTAGCTTGAATTTACATTTTAGTTATTACCTATTTTATAAGAAAATATGTCACGGATTATAGCCTTTTAACTTTGTTTTTTACTGGGGGGAAAACCTAAAATTATGTGGAGTAGAAAAATAAAATATAATTAATTTTTTACATCTACTATAGTCTATTATGTTTTTTGCATAGTGATAAAAAACCTAAAACTTTGGGATGGTGAAGAAAAATATTGAATATTTCTAGATGTAATATACCATAAGTCAATTTTAATTCGGTAAGTACAAACAATATTGAGCTTGATTATTTAATTTCAATTGTTATGCATGTGTATAAATTATGAGTCATTCATGAGTAGTCTCTTAACTTAGTTTCTCAGAGGTTAAGAAACCAAAGTTTTGGTGATGGAGAAGAAGAAAAATATAGAATTTTTTTACATCTATTATACCATAATACAATGTGATTATGGTGAACACAAATAAAACAAACCTTAAATATTTAATTTTGGTGATTACCCATTTAGATATAATTTATTTGTCATTCATTTATAGTCTTTTAACTTTGTGGCTTACTACGAAGAAACAAGAAATTTGGTGATGGAGAAGAATCATATTGAATATACTTACATCTAATAAACCATAATTCAATGTAAAAATGGTAAATATAGATAAATTCTAGCTTGAATTTACATTTTAGTTATTACCTATTTTATAAGAAAATATGTCATGGATTATAGCCTTTTAACTTTGTTTTTTTGCTGGGGGAAAAACCTAAAATTATGTGGAGTAGAAAAATAAAATATAATTTATTTTTACATGTACTATAGTCTATTATGTTTTTTGCATAGTGATAGAAAACCTAAAACTTTGGGATGGTGATGAAAAATATTGAACATTTTTAGATCTAATATACCATAAGTCAATTTTAATTCGGTAAGTACAAACAATATTGAGCTTGATTATTTAATTTCAATTGTTATGCACGTGTATAAATTATGAATCATTCATGAGTAGTCTCTTAACTTAGTTTCTCAGAGGTTAAGAAACCAAAATTTTGGTGATGGAGAAGAAGAAAAATATAGAATTGTTTTACATCTATTATACCATAATATAATGTGATTATGTTGAACACAAATAAAACAAACCTTAAATATTTAATTTTGGTGATTACCTATTTAGATATAATTTATTTGTCATTCGGTTATAGTCTTTTAACTTCGTGGCTTACTGACGAAGAAACAAGAAATTTGGTGATGGAGAAGAATCATATTGAATATACTTACATATAATAAACCATAATTCAATGTAAAAATGGTAAATATAGATAAATTCTAGCTTGAATTTACATTTTAGTTATTACCTATTTTATAAGAAAATATGTCATGGATTATAGCCTTTTAACTTTGTTTTTTTGCTGGGGGTAAAACCTAAAATTATGTGGAGTAGAAAAATAAAATATAATTTATTTTTTACATGTACTATAGTCTATTATGTTTTTTGCATAGTGATAGAAAACCTAAAACTTTGGGATGGTGATGAAAAATATTGAACATTTTTAGATCTAATATACCATAAGTCAATTTTAATTCGGTAAGTACAAACAATATTGAGCTTGATTATTTAATTTCAATTGTTATGCACGTGTATAAATTATGAATCATTCATGAGTAGTCTCTTAACTTAGTTTCTCAGAGGTTAAGAAACCAAAATTTTGGTGATGGAGAAGAAGAAAAATATAGAATTTTTTTACATCTATTATACCATAATAAAATGTGATTATGTTGAACACAAATAAAACAAACCTTAAATATTAAATTTTGGTGATTACCTATTTAGATATAATTTATTTGTCATTCAGTTATAGTCTTTTAACTTCGTGGCTTACTGACGAAGAAACAAGAAATTTGGTGATGGAGAAGAATCATATTGAATATACTTACATCTAATAAACCATAATTCAATGTAAAAATGGTAAATATAGATAAATTCTAGCTTGAATTTACATTTTAGTTATTACCTATTTTATAAGAAAATATGTCATGGATTATAGCCTTTTAACTTTGTTTTTTGCTGGGGGAAAAACCTAAAATTATGTGGAGTAGAAAAATAAAATATAATTAATTTTTAACATGTACTATAATCTATTATGTTTTTTGCATAGTGATAGAAAACCTAAAACTTTGGGATGGTGATGAAAAATATTGAACATTTTTAGATCTAATATACCATAAGTCAATTTTAATTCGGTGAATACAGAGAATATTGAGCTTGATTATTTAACTTCAATTTTTATTCATGTGTATAAATTATGGGTCATTCATTTGGAGTCTCTTAACTAAGTTTCTCAGAGGTTAAGAAACCAAAATTTTGGTGATGGAGAAGAAGAAAAATACAGAACTGTTTTACATCTATTATACCATAATACAATGTGATTATGGTGAACACAAATAAAATTGTGCTTAAATATTTAATTTTGGTGATTACCCATTTAGATATAATTTATTTGTCATTCATTTATAGTCTTTTAACTTCGTGGCTTACTGACGAAGAAACAAGAAATTTGGTGATGGAGAAGAATCATATTGAATATATTTACATCTAATAAACCATAATTCAATGTAAAAATGGTAAATATAGATAAATTCTAGCTTGAATTTACACTTTAGTTATTACCTATTTTATAAGAAAATATGTCATGGATTATAGCCTTTTAACTTTGTTTTTTGCTGGGGGAAAAACCTAAAATTATGTGGAGTAGAAAAATAAAATATAATTAATTTTTTACATGTACTATAGTCTATTATGTTTTTTGCATAGTGATAGAAAACCTAAAAATTTGGGATGGTGATCAAAAATATTGAACATTTTTAGATCTAATATACCATAAGTCAATTTTAATTCGGTGAATACAAAGAATATTGAGCTTGATTATTTAATTTCAATTGTTATTCTTGTGTATAAATTATGGGTCATTCATTTGTAGTCTCTTAACTTAGTTTCTCAGAGGTTAAGAAACCAAAATTTTGGTGATGGAGAAGAAGAAAAATATAGAATTGTTTTACATCTATTATACCATAATACAATGTGATTATTGTGAACTCAAATAAAATTGAGCTTAAATATTTAATTTTGGTGATTACCCATTTAGATATAATTTATTTGTCATTCATTTATAGTCTTTTAACTTTGTGGCTTATTGACGAAGAGAATTATGTGGAGTAGAAAAATAAAATATAATTTATTTTTTACATGTACTATAGTCTATTATGTTTTTTGCATAGTGATAGAAAACCTAAAACTTTGGGATGGTGATGAAAAATATTGAACATTTTTAGATCTAATATACCATAAGTCAATTTTAATTCGGTAAGTACAAACAATATTGAGCTTGATTATTTAATTTCAATTGTTATGCACGTGTATAAATTATGAATCATTCATGAGTAAAACCTTAACTTAGTTTCTCAGAGGTTAAGAAACCAAAACTTTGGTGATGGAGAAGAAGAAAAATATAGAATATTTTTACATCTATTATACCATAATACAATGTGATTATGGTGAACACAAATAAAATTGACCTTAAATATTTAATTTTTGGTGATTACCCATTTAGATATAATTTATTTGTCACTCATTTATAGTCTTTTAACTCCGTGGCTTACTGACGAAGAAACAAGAAATTTGGTGATGGAGAAGAATCATATTGAATATATTTACATCTAATAAACCATAATTCAATGTAAAAATGGTAAATATAGATAAATTCTAGCTTGAATTTACATTTTAGTTATTACCTATTTTACAAGAAAATATGTCATGGATTATAGCCTTTTAACTTTGTTTTTTACTGGGGGAAAAACCTAAAATTATGTGGAGTAGAAAAATAAAATATAATTAATTTTTTACATCTACTATAGTCTATTATGTTTTTTTAAAGTGATAGAAAACCTAAAACTTTGGGATGGTGAAGAAAAATATTGAACATTTTTAGATCTAATATACCATAAGTCAATTTTAATTCGGTGAATACAAAGAATATTGAGCTTGATTATTTAATTTCAATTGTTATTCATGTGTATAAATAATGGGTCATATATTTGTAGTCTCTTAACTTAGTTTCTCAGAGGTTAAGAAACCAAAATTTTGGTGATGGAGAAGAAGAAAAATATAGAATATTTTTACATCTATTATTCCATAATACATTGTAATTATGGTGAACACAAATAAAATCGAGCTTAAATATTTAATTTTGGTGATTACCCATTTAGATATAATTTATTTGTCATTCACACTTATAGTCTTTTAACTCTGTGGCTTACTGACGAAGAAACAAGAAATTTGGTGATGGAGAAGAATCATATTGAATATATTTACATCTAATAAACCATAATTCAATGTGAAAATGGTAAATATAAATAAATTCTAGCTTGAATTTACATTTTAGTTATTACCTATTTTATAAGAAAATATGTCATGGATTATAGCCTTTTAACTTTCTTTTTTACGGGGGGAAAAACCTATAATTATGTGGAGTCGATTTTGTTTTTTGCATAGTGATAGAAATCCTAAAACTTTGGGATGGTGAAGAAAAATATTGAACATTTTTAGATCTAATATAACATAAGTCAATTTTAATTCGGTGAATATAAAGAACATTGAGCTTGATTATTTAATTTCAATTGTTATTCATGTGTATAAATTATGGGTCAATCATTTGTAGTCTCTTAACTTAGTTTCTCAGAGGTTAAGAAACCAAAATTTTGGTGATGGAGAAGAAGGAAAATATAGAATTGTTTTCAATATATTATACCATAATAAAATGTGATTATGGTGAACACAAATAAAATTGAGCTTAAATATTTAATTTTGGTGATTACCCATTTAGATATAATTAATTTGTCATTCACTTATAGTTTTTTAACTTTGTGGCTTACTGAAGAAGAAACAAGAAATTTGGTGATGGAGAAGAATCATATTGAATATATTTACATCTAATAAACCATAATTCAATGTGAAAATGGTAAATATACAAAAATTCTAGCTTGAATATATATTTTAATTATTACCTATTTTATTAAAAAATATGTCATGGATTATAGCCTTTTAACTTTCTTTTTTATTGGGGGAAAAACCTAAATTATGTGGAGTAGAAAAATAAAATATAATTAATTTATTACATCTACTATAGTATATTATGTTTTTTGCATAGTGATAGAAAACCTAAAACTTTTGGATGGTGAAGAAAAATATTGAATATTTTTAGATGTAATATACCATAAGTCAATTTTAATTCGGTGAATACAAAGAATATTGAGCTTGATTATTTAATTTCAATAGTTATTCTTTTGTATAAATTATGGGTCATTCGTTTGTAGTCTCTTAACTTAGTTTCTCAGAGGTTAAGAAACCAAAATTTTGGTGATGGAGAAGAAGAAAAATATAGAATTGTTTTACATCTATTATACCATAATACAATGTGATTATGGTGAACACAAATAAAATTGACCTTAAATATTTAATTTTGGTGATTACCCATTTAGATATAATTTATTTGTCATTCATTTATAGTCTTTTAACTCTGTGGCTTACTGACGAAGAAACAAGAAATTTGGTGATGGAGAAGAATGATATTGAATATATTTACATCTAATAAACCATAATTCAATGTGAAAATGGTAAATATAAATAAATTCTAGCTCTAACTTACATTTTAGTTATTACCTATTTTATAAGAAAATATGTCATGGATTATAGCCTTTTAACTATGTTTTTTACTGGGGGAAACACCTAAAATTATGTGGAGTAGGAAAATAAAATATAATTAATTTTTTACATCTACTACAGTATATTATGTTTTTTGCATAGTGATAGAAAACCTAAAACTTTAGGATGGTGAAGAAAAATATTGAATATTTTTAGATGTAATATACCATAAGGCAATTTTAATTCGGTGAATACAACAATATTGAGCTTGATTATTTAATTTCAATTGGTATGCATGTGTATAAATTATGGGTCATTCATAAGTAGTCTCTTAACTTAGTTTCTCATAGGTTAAGCAACCAAAATTTTGGTGATGGAGAAGAAGAAAAATATAGAATTTTTTTACATCTATTATACCATAATACAATGTGATTATGGTAAACACAAATAAAACAGACCTTAAATATTTAATTTTTGTGATTACCCATTTAGATATAATTTATTTGTCATTCATTTATAGTCTTTTAACTCTGTGGCTTACTTACGAAGAAACAAGAAATTTGGTGATGGAGAAGAATCATATTGAATATATTTACATCTAATAAACCATAATTCAATGTGAAAATGGTAAATATAAATAAATTCTAGCTTGAATTTACATTTAAGTTATTACCTATTTTAGAAGAAAATATTTCATGGCTTATAGCCTTTTAACTTTCTTTTTTACTGGGGGAAAAACCTATAATTATGTGGAGTCGAAAAATAAAATATAATTAATTTTTTACATCTACTATAGTCTATTTTGTTTTTTGCATAGTGATAGAAAACCTAAAACTTTGGGATGGTGAAGAAAAATATTGAACATTTTTAGATCTAATATAACATAAGTCAATTTTAATTCGGTGAATATAAAGAATATTGAGTTTGATTATTTAATTTCAATTGTTATTCATGTGTATAAATTATGGGTCATTCATTTGTAGTCTCTTAACTTAGTTTCTCAGAGGTTAAGAAACCAAAATTTGGTGATGGAGAAGAAGAAAAATATAGAATTGTTTTCAATCTATTATACCATAATACAATGTGATTATGGTGAACACAAATAAAATTGAGCTTAAATATTTAATTTTGGTGATTACCCATTTAGATATAATTAATTTGTCATTCACTTATAGTCTTTTAACTCTGTGGCTTACTGACGAAGAAACAAGAAATTTGGTGATGGGGAAGAATCATATTGAATATATTTACATCTAATAAACCATAATTCAATGTGAAAATGGTAAATATACATAAATTCTAGCTTGAATATATATTTTAATTATTACCTATTTTATTAAAAAATATGTCATGGATTATAGTCTTTTAACTTTGTTTTTTACACTGGAAAAATCTAAAATTATGTGGAGTAGAAAAATAAAATATAATTAATTTTTTACATCTACTATAGTCTATTATGTTTTTTGCATAGTGATAGAAAACCTAAAACTTTGGGATGGTGAAGGAAAATATTGAACATTTTTAGATCTAATATACCATAAGTCAATTTTAATTCGGTGAATACAAAGAATATTGAGCTTGATTATTTAATTTCAATTGTTATTCTTGTGTATAAATTATGGGTCATTCATTTGTAGTCTCTTAACTTAGTTTCTCAGAGGTTAAGAAACCAAAATTTTGGTGATGGAGAAGAAGAAAAATATAGAATTGTTTTACATCTATTATACCAAAATACAATGTGATTATGGTGAACACAAATAAAATTGACATTAAATATTTAATTTTGATGATTACCCATTTAGATCTAATTTATTTGTCATTCTTTTAACTCTGTGGCTTACTGACGAAGAAACAAGAAATTTGGTGATGGAGAAGAATGATATTGAATATATTTACATCTAATAAACCATAATTCAAGGTGAAAATGGTAAATATAAATAAATTTTAGTTTGAATTTACATTTTAGTTATTACCTATTTTATAAGAAAATATGTCATGGATTATAGCCTTTTAACTATGTTTTTTACTGGGGGAAACACCTAAAATTATGTGGAGTAGGAAAATAAAATATAATTAATTTTTTACATCTACTATAGTATATTATGTTTTTTGCATAGTGATAGGAAACCTAAAACTTTAGGATGGTGAAGAAAAATATTGAATATTTTTAGATGTAATATACCATAAGTCAATTTTGATTCGGTGAATACAACAATATTGAGCTTGATTAGTTAATTTCAATTGTTATGCATGTGTATAAATTATGGTTCATTCATGAGTAGTCTCTTAACTTAGTTTCTCATAGGTTAAGCAACCAAAATTTTGGTGATGGAGAAGAAGAAAAATATAGAATTGTTTTACATCTATTATACCAAAATACAATGTGATTATGGTGAACACAAATAAAATTGACATTAAATATTTAATTTTGGTGATTACCCATTTAGATCTAATTTATTTGTCATTCTTTTAACTCTGTGGCTTACTGACGAAGAAACAAGAAATTTGGTGATGGAGAAGAATGATATTGAATATATTTATATCTAATAAACCATAATTCAATGTGAAAATGGTAAATATTAATAAATTCTAGCTTGAATTTACATTTTAGTTATTTTCTATTTTATAAGAAAATATGTCATGGATTATAGCCTTTTAACTATGTTTTTTTACTGGGGGAAACACCTAAAATTATGTGGAGTAGGAAAATAAAATATAATTAATTTTTACATCTACTATAGTATATTATGTTTTTTGCATAGTGATAGAAAACCTAAAACTTTAGGATGGTGAAGAAAAATATTGAATATTTTTAGATGTAATATACCATAAGTCAATTTTAATTCGGTGAATACAACAATATTGAGCTTGATTATTTAATTTCAATTGTTATGCATGTGTATAAATTATGGGTCATTCATGAGTAGTCTCTTAACTTAGTTTCTCATAGGTTAAGCAACCAAAATTTTGGTGATGGAGAAGAAGAAAAGTATAGAATTTTTTTACATCTATTATACCATAATACAATGTGATTATGGTAAACACAAATAAAACTGACCTTAAATATTTAATTTTTGTGATTACCCATTTAGATATAATTTATTTGTCATTCATTTATAGTCTTTTAACTCTGTGGCTTACTTACGAAGAAACAAGAAATTTGGTGATGGAGAAGAATCATATTGAATATATTTACATCTAATAAACCATAATTCAATGTGAAAATGGTAAATATAAATAAATTCTAGCTTGAATTTACATTTAAGTTATTACCTATTTTAGAAGAAAATATGTCATGGATTATAGCCTTTTAACTTTCTTTTTTACTGGGGGAAAAACCTATAATTATGTGGAGTCGAAAAATAAAATATAATTAATTTTTTACATCTACTATAGTTTATTTTGTTTTTTGCATAGTGATAGAAAACCTAAAACTTTGGGATGGTGAAGAAAAATATTGAACATTTTTAGATCTAATATAACATAAGTCAATTTTAATTCGGTGAATATAAAGAATACTGAGTTTGATTATTTAATTTCAACTGTTATTCATGTGTATAAATTATGGGTCATTCATTTGTAGTCTCTTAACTTAGTTTCTCAGAGGTTAAGAAACCAAAATTTTGGTGATGGAGAAGAAGAAAAATATAGAATTGTTTTCAATCTATTATACCATAATTCATTGTGATTATGGTGAACACAAATAAAATTGAGCTTAAATATTTAATTTTGGTGATTACCCATTTAGATATAATTAATTTGTCATTCACTTATAGTCCTTTAACTTTGTGGCTTACTGACGAAGAAACAAGAAATTTGGTGATGGAGAAGAATCATATTGAATATATTTACATCTAATAAACCATAATTCAATGTGAAAATGGTAAATATACATAAATTCTAGCTTGAATATATATTTTAATTATTACCTATTTTATTAAAAAATATGTCATGGATTATAGCCTTTTAACTTTGTTTTTTACACTGGAAAAAACTAAAATTATGTGGAGTAGAAAAATAAAATATAATTAATTGTTTACATCTACTATAGTCTATTATGTTTTTTGCATAGTGATAGAAAACCTAAAACTTTGGGATGGTGAAGAAAAATATTGAACATTTTTAGATCTAATATACCATAAGTCAATTTTAAATCGGTGAATACAAAGAATATTGAGCTTGATTATTTAATTTCAATTGTTATTCTTGTGTATATATTATGGGTCATTCATTTGTAGTCTCTTAACTTAGTTTCTCAGAGGTTAAGAAACCAAAATTTTGGTGATGGAGAAGAAGAAAAATATAGAATTGTTTTACATCTATTATACCATAATACAATGTGATTATGGTGAACACAAATAAAATTGACCTTAAATATTTAATTTTGGTGATTACCAATTTAGATATAATTTATTTGTCATTCATTTATAGTCTTTTATTTCTGTGGCTTACTGACGAAGAAACAAGAAATTTGGTGATGGAGAAGAATGATATTGAATATATTTACATCTAATAAACCATAATTCAAGGTGAAAATGGTAAATATAAATAAATTCTAGCTTGAATTTACATTTTAGTTATTACCTATTTTATAAGAAAATATGTCATGGATTATAGCCTTTTAACTATGTTTTTTACTGGGGGAAACACCTAAAATTATGTGGAGTAGGAAAATAAAATATAATTAATTTTTTACATCTACTATAGTATATTATGTTTTTTGCATAGTGATAGAAAACCTAAAACTTAAGGATGGTGAAGAAAAATATTGAATATTTTTAGATGTAATATACCATAAGTCAATTTTGATTCGGTGAATACAACAATATTGAGCTTGATTAGTTAATTTCAATTGTTATGCATGTGTATAAATTATGGTTCATTCATGAGTAGTCTCTTAACTTAGTTTCTCATAGGTTAAACAACCAAAATTTTGGTGATGGAGAAGAAGAAAAATATAGAATTTTTTTACATCTATTACACCATAATACAATGTGATTATGGTAAACACAAATAAAACTGACCTTAAATATTTAATTTTTGTGATTACCCATTTAGATATAATTTATTTGTCATTCATTTATAGTCTTTTAACTCTGTGGCTTAATTACGAAGAAACAAGAAATTTGGTGATGGAGAAGAATCATATTGAATATATTTACATCTAATAAACCATAATTCAATGTGAAAATGGTAAATATAAATAAATTCTAGCTTGAATTTACATTTTAGTTATTACCTGTTTTATAAGAAAATATGTCATGGATTATAGCCTTTTAACTTTCTTTTTTATTGGGGGAAAAACCTAAAATTATGTGGAGTAGAAAAATAAAATATAATTAATTTTTTACATCTACTATAGTCTATTATGTTTTTTGCATAGTGATAGAAAACCTAAAACTTTTGGATGGTGAAGAAAAATATTGAACATTTTTAGATGTAATATACCATAAGTCAATTTTAATTCGGTGAATACAAAGAATATTGAGCTTGATTATTTAATTTCAATTGTGATTCTTTTGTATAAATTATGGGTCATTCATTTGTAGTCTCTTAACTTAGTTTCTCAGAGGTTAAGAAACCAAAATTTTGGTGATGGAGAAGAAGAAAAATATAGAATTGTTTTACATCTATTATACCATAATACAATGTGATTATGGTGAACACAAATAAAACTGACCTTAAATATTTAATTTTTGTGATTACCCATTTAGATATAATTTATTTGTCATTCATTTATAGTCTTTTAACTCTGTGGCTTACTTACGAAGAAACAAGAAATTTGGTGATGGAGAAGAATCATATGGAATATATTTACATCTAATAAACCATAATTCAATGTGAAAATGGTAAATATAAATAAATTCTAGCTTGAATTTACATTTTAGTTATTACCTGTTTTATAAGAAAATATGTCATGGATTATAGCCTTTTAACTTTCTTTTTTATTGGGGGAAAAACCTAAAATTATGTGGAGTCCAAAAATAAAATATAATTAATTTTTTACATCTACTATAGTCTATTATGTTTTTTGCATAGTGATAGAAAACCTAAAACTTTTGGATGGTGAAGAAAAATATTGAACATTTTTAGATGTAATATACCATAAGTCAATTTTAATTTGGTGAATACAAAGAATATTGAGCTTGATTATTTAATTTCAATTGTTATTCTTTTGTATAAATTATGGGTCATTCATTTGTAGTCTCTTAACTTAGTTTCTCAGAGGTTAAGAAACCAAAATTTTGGTGATGGAGAAGAAGAAAAATATAGAATTGTTTTCAATCTATTATACCATAATACAATGTGATTATGGTGAACACAAATAAAATTGAGCTTAAATATTTAATTTTGGTGATTACCCATTTAGATATAATTAATTTTTCATTCACTTATAGTCCTTTAACTTTGTGGCTTACTGACGAAGAAACAAGAAATTTGGTGATGGAGAAGAATCATATTGAATATATTTACATCTAATAAACCATAATTCAATGTGAAAATGGTAAATATACATAAATTCTAGCTTGAATATATATTTTAATTATTACCTATTTTATTAAAAAATATGTCATGGATTATAGCCTTTTAACTTTGTTTTTTACACTGGAAAAAACTAAAATTATGTGGAGTAGAAAAATAAAATATAATTAATTGTTTACATCTACTATAGTCTATTATGTTTTTTGCATAGTGATAGAAAACCTAAAACTTTGGGATGGTGAAGAAAAATATTGAACATTTTTAGATCTAATATACCATAAGTCAATTTTAATTCGGTGAATACAAAGAATATTGAGCTTGATTATTTAATTTCAATTGTTATTCTTGTGTATAAATTATGGGTCATTCATTTGTAGTCTCTTAACTTAGTTTCTCAGAGGTTAAGAAACCAAAATTTTGGTGATGGAGAAGAAGAAAAATATAGAATTGTTTTACATCTATTATACCATAATACAATGTGGTTATGGTGAACACAAATAAAATTGACCTTAAATATTTAATTTTGGTGATTACCCATTTAGATATAATTTATTTGTCATTCATTTATAGTCTTTTAATTTTTTGGCTTACTGACGAAGAAACAAGAAATTTGGTGATGGAGAAGAATGATATTGAATATATTTACATCTAATAAACCATAATTCAAGGTGAAAATGGTAAATATAAATAAATTCTAGCTTGAATTTACATTTTAGTTATTACCTACTTTATAAGAAAATATGTCATGGATTATAGCCTTTTAACTATGTTTTTTACTGGGGGAAACACCTAAAATTATGTGGAGTAGGAAAATAAAATATAATTAATTTTTTACATCTACTATAGTATATTATGTTTTTTGCATAGTGATAGAAAACCTAAAACTTTAGGATGGTGAAGAAAAATATTGAATATTTTTAGATGTAATATACCATAAGTCAATTTTGATTCGGTGAATACAACAATATTGAGCTTGATTAGTTAATTTCAATTGTTATGCATGTGCATAAATTATGGGTCATTCATGAGTAGTCTCTTAACTTAGTTTCTCATAGGTTAAGCAACCAAAATTTTGGTGATGGAGAAGAATACAAATATAGAATTTTTTTACATCTATTATACCATAATACAATGTGATTATGGTAAACACAAATAAAACTGACCTAAAATATTTAATTTTTGTGATTACCCATTTAGATATAATTTATTTGTCATTCATTTATAGTCTTTTAACTCTGTGGCTTACTTACGAAGAAACAAGAAATTTGGTGATGGAGAAGAATCATATTGAATATATTTACATCTAATAAACCATAATTCAATGTGAAAATGGTAAATATAAATAAATTCTAGCTTGAATTTACATTTTAGTTATTACCTGTTTTATAAGAAAATATGTCATGGATTATAGCCTTTTAACTTTCTTTTTTATTGGGGGAAAAACATAAAATTATGTGGAGTAGAAAAATAAAATATAATTAATTTTTTACATCTACTATAGTCTATTATGTTTTTTGCATAGTGATAGAAAACCTAAAACTTTTGGATGGTGAAGAAAAATATTGAACATTTTTAGATGTAATATACCATAAGTCAATTTAATTCGGTGAATACAAAGAATATTGAGCTTGATTATTTAATTTCAATTGTTATTCTTTTGTATAAATTATGGGTCATTCATTTGTAGTCTCTTAACTTAGTTTTTCAGAGGTTAAGAAACCAAAATTTTGGTGATGGAGAAGAAGAAAAATATAGAATTGTTTTACATCTATTATACCATAATACAATGTGATTATGGTGAACACAAATAAAACTGACCTTAAATATTTAATTTTTGTGATTACCCATTTAGATATAATTTAGTTGTCATTCATTTATAGTCTTTTAACTCTGTGGCTTACTTACGAAGAAACAAGAAATTTGGTGATGGAGAAGAATCATATTGAATATATTTACATCTAATAAACCATAATTCAATGTGAAAATGGTAAATATAAATAAATTCTAGCTTGAATTTACATTTTAGTTATTACCTGTTTTATAAGAAAATATGTCATGGATTATAGCCTTTTAACTTTCTTTTTTACTGGGGGAAAAACCTAAAATTATGTGGAGTCGAAAAATAAAATATAATTAATTTTTTACATCTACTATAGTTTATTTTGTTTTTTGCATAGTGATAGAAAACCTAAAACTTTGGGATGGTGAAGAAAAATATTGAACATTTTAGATCTAATATAACATAAGTCAATTTTAATTCGGTGAATATAAAGAATATTGAGTTTAATTATTTAATTTCAATTGTTATTCATGTGTATAAATTATGGGTCATTCATTTGTAGTCTCTTAACTTAGTTTCTCAGAGGTTAAGAAACCAAAATTTTGGTGATGGAGAAGAAGAAAAATATAGAATTGTTTTCAATCTATTATACCATAATACAATGTGATTATGGTGAACACAAATAAAATTGAGCTTAAATATTTAATTTTGGTGATTACCCATTTAGATATAATTAATTTGTCATTCACTTATAGTCCTTTAACTTTGTGGCTTACTGACGAAGAAACAAGAAATTTGGTGATGGAGAAGAATCATATTGAATATATTTACATCTAATAAACCATAATTCAGTGTGAAAATGGTAAATATACATAAATTCTAGCTTGAATATATATTTTAATTATTACCTATTTTATTAAAAAATATGTCATGGATTATAGCCTTTTAACTTTGTTTTTTACACTGGAAAAAACTAAAATTATGTGGAGTAGAAAAATAAAATATAATTAATTGTTTACATCTACTATAGTCTATTATGTTTTTTGCATAGTGATAGAAAACCTAAAACTTTGGGATGGTGAAGAAAAATATTGAACATTTTTAGATCTAATATACCATAAGTCAATTTTAATTCGGTGAATACAAAGAAATATGAGCTTGATTATTTAATTTCAATTGTTATTCTTGTGTATAAATTATGGGTCATTCATTTGTAGTCTCTTAACTTAGTTTCTCAGAGGTTAAGAAACCAAAATTTTGGTGATGGAGAAGAAGAAAAATATAGAATTGTTTTACATCTATTATACCATAATACAATGTGGTTATGGTGAACACAAATAAAATTGACCTTAAATATTTAATTTTGGTGATTACCCATTTAGATATAATTTATTTGTCATTCATTTATAGTCTTTTAATTCTGTGGCTTACTGACGAAGAAACAAGAAATTTGGTGATGGAGAAGAATGATATTGAATATATTTACATCTAATAAACCATAATTCAAGGTGAAAATGGTAAATATAAATAAATTCTAGCTTGAATTTACATTTTAGTTATTACCTATTTTATAAGAAAATATGTCATGGATTATAGCCTTTTAACTATGTTTTTTACTGGGGGAAACACCTAAAATTATGTGGAGTAGGAAAATAAAATATAATTAATTTTTTACATCTACTATAGTATATTATGTTTTTTGCATAGTGATAGAAAACCTAAAACTTTAGGATGGTGAAGAAAAATATTGAATATTTTTAGATGTAATATACCATAAGTCAATTTTGATTCGGTGAATACAACAATATTGAGCTTGATTAGTTAATTTCAATTGTTATGCATGTGTATAAATTATGGGTCATTCATGAGTAGTCTCTTAACTTAGTTTCTCATAGGTTAAGCAACCAAAATTTTGGTGATGGAGAAGAAGAAAAATATAGAATTTCTTTACATCTATTATACCATAATACAATGTGATTGTGATTATGGTAAACACAAATAAAACTGACCTAAAATATTTAATTTTTGTGATTACCCATTTAGATATAATTTATTTGCCATTCATTTATAGTCTTTTAACTTTGTGGCTTACTTACGAAGAAACAAGAAATTTGGTGATGGAGAAGAATCATATTGAATATATTTACATCTAATAAACCATAATTCAATGTGAAAATGGTAAATATAAATAAATTCTAGCTTGAATTTACATTTTAGTTATTACCTGTTTTATAAGAAAATATGTCATGGATTATAGCCTTTTAACTTTCTTTTTTATTGGGGAAAAACCTAAAATTATGTGGAGTCGAAAAATAAAATATAATTAATTTTTTACATCTACTATAGTCTATTATGTTTTTTGCATAGTGATAGAAAACCTAAAACTTTTGGATGGTGAAGAAAAATATTGAACATTTTTAGATGTAATATACCATAAGTCAATTTTAATTCGGTGAATACGAAGAATATTGAGCTTGATTATTTAATTTCAATTGTTATTCTTTTGTATAAATTATGGGTCATTCATTTGTAGTCTCTTAACTTAGTTTCTCATAGGTTAAGAAACCAAATTTTGGTGATGGAGAAGAAGAAAAATATAGAATTGTTTTACATCTATTATACCATAATACAATGTGATTATGGTGAACAATAATAAAACTGACCTTAAATATTTAATTTTTGTGATTACCCATTTAGATATAATTTATTTGTCATTCATTTATAGTCTTTTAACTCTGTGGCTTACTTACGAAGAAACAAGAAATTTGGTGATTGAGAAGAATCATATTGAATATATTTACATCTAATAAACCATAATTCAATGTGAAAATGGTAAATATAAATAAATTCTAGCTTGAATTTACATTTTAGTTATTACCTGTTTTATAAGAAAATATGTCATGGATTATAGCCTTTTAACTTTCTTTTTTATTGGGGGAAAAACCTAAAATTATGTGGAGTCGAAAAATAAAATATAATTAATTTTTTACATCTACTATAGTCTATTATGTTTTTTGCATAGTGATAGAAAACCTAAAACTTTTGGATGGTGAAGAAAAATATTGAACATTTTTAGATGTAATATACCATAAGTCAATTTTAATTCGGTGAATACGAATAATATTGAGCTTGATTATTTAATTTCAATTGTTATTCTTTTGTATAAATTATGGGTCATTCATTTGTAGTCTCTTAACTTAGTTTCTCATAGGTTAAGAAACCAAAATTTTAGTGATGGAGAAGAAGAAAAATATAGAATTGTTTTACATCTATTATACCATAATACAATGTGATTATGGTGAACACAAATAAAACTGACCTTAAATATTTAATTTTTGTGATTACCCATTTAGATATAATTTATTTGTCATTCATTTATAGTCTTTTAACTCTGTGGCTTACTTACGAAGAAACAAGAAATTTGGTGATGGAGAAGAATCATATTGAATATATTTACATCTAATAAACCATAATTCAATGTGAAAATGGTAAATATAAATAAATTCTAGCTTGAATTTACATTTTAGTTATTACCTGTTTTATAAGAAAATATGTCATGGATTATAGCCTTTTAACTTTCTTTTTTACTGGGGGAAAACCTAAAATTATGTGGAGTCGAAAAATAAAATATAATTAATTTTTTACATCTACTATAGTCTATTTTCGTTTTTTGCATAGTGATAGAAAACCTAAAACTTTGGGATGGTGACGAAAATATTGAACATTTTTAGATCTAATATAACATAAGTCAATTTTAATTCGGTGAATATAAATAATATTGAGTTTAATTATTTAATTTCAATTGTTATTCATGTGTATAAATTATGGGTCATTCATTTGTAGTCTCTTAACTTAGTTTCTCAGAGGTTAAGAAACCAAAATTTTGGTGATGGAGAAGAAGAAAAACATAGAATTGTTTTACATCTATTATACCATAATACAATGTGATTATGGTGAAGACAAATAAAATTGACCTTAAATATTTAATTTGGTGATTACCCATTTAGATATAATTTATTTGTCATTCATTTATAGTCTTTTAAGTCTGTGGCTTACTGACGAAGAAACAAGAAATTTGGTGATGGAGAAGAATGATATTGAAAATATTTACATCTAATAAACCATAATTCAATGTGAAAATGGTAAATATAAATAAATTCTAGCTTGAATTTACATTTAGTTATTACCTATTTTATAAGAAAATATGTCATGGATTTTAGCCTTTTAACTATGTTTTTTTACTGGGGAAAACACCTAAAATTATGTGGAGTAGGAAAATAAAATATAATTAATTTTTTACATCTACTATAGTATATTATGTTTTTTGCATAGTGATAGAAAACCTAAAACTTTAGGATGGTGAAGAAAAATATTGAATATTTTTAGATGTAATATACCATAGGTCAATTTTAATTCGGTGAATACAACAATATTGAGCTTGATTATTTAATTTCAATTGTTATGCATGTGTATAAATTATGGGTCATTCATGAGTAGTCTCTTAACTTAGTTTCTCATAGGTTAAGCAACCAAAATTTTGGTGATGGAGAAGAAGAAAAATATAGAATTTTTTTACATCTCTTATACCATAATACAATGTGATTATGGTAAACACAAATAAAACTGACCTTAAATATTTAATTTTTGTGATTACCCATTTAGATATAATTTATTTGTCATTCATTTATAGTCTTTTAACTCTGTGGCTTACTTACGAAGAAACAAGAAATTTTGTGATGATGAAGAATCATATTGAATAAAGTTAAATCTAATAAACCATAATTTAATGTGAACAATGGTAAATATAAATAAATTCTAGCTTGAATTTACATTTTAGTTATTACGTATTTTATAAGAAAATATGTCATGGATTGTAGCCTTTTAACTTTCTTTTTTACTGGGGAAAAACCTATAATTATGTGGAGTCGAAAAATAAAATATAATTAATTTTTTACATCTACTATAGTCTATTTTGTTTTTTGCATAGTGATAGAAAACCTAAAACTTTGGGATGGTGAAGAAAAATATTGAACATTTTTAGTTCTAATATAACATAAGTCAATTTTAATTTGGTGAATATAAAGAATATTGAGCTTGATTATTTAATTTCAATTGTTATTCATGTGTATAAAATTATGGGTCATTCATTTGTAGTCTCTTAACTTAGTTTCTCAGAGGTTAAGAAACCAAAATGTTGGTGATGGAGAAGAATAAAAATATAGAATTGTTTTCAATCTATTATACCATAATACAATGTGATTATGGTGAACACAAATAAAATTGAGCTTAAATATTTAATTTTGGTGATTACCCATTTAGATATAATTAATTTGTCATTCACTTATAGTCTTTTAACTTTGTGGCTTACTGACGAAGAAACAAGAAATTTGGTGATGGAGAAGAATCATATTGAATATATTTACATCTAATAAACCATAATTCAATGTGAAAATGGTAAATATACATAAATTCTAGCTTGAATATATATTTTAATTATTACCTATTTTATTAAAAAATATGTCATGGATTATAGCCTTTTAACTTTGTTTTTTACACTAGAAAAACCTAAAATTATGTGGAGTAGAAAAATAAAATATAATTAATTTTTTACATCTACTATAGTCTATTATGTTTTTTGCATAGTGATAGAAAACCTAAACTTTGGATGGTGAAGAAAAATATTGAACATTTTTAGATCTAATATACCATAAGTCAATTTTAATTCGGTGAATACAAAGAATATTGAGCTTGATTATTTAATTTCAATTGTTATTCATATGTATAAATTATGGGTCATTCATTTGTAGTCTCTTAACTTAGTTTCTCAGAGGTTAAGAAACCAAAATTTTGGTGATGGAGAAGAAGAAAAATATAGAATTGTTTTACATCTATTCTACCATAATACAACGTGATTATGGTGAACACAAATAAAATTGACCATAAATATTTAATTTTGGTGATTACCCATTTAGATATAATTTATTTGTCATTCATTTATAGTCTTTTAACTCTGTGGCTTACTGACAAAGAAACAAGAAATTTGGTGATGGAGAAGAATGATATTGAATATATTTACATCTAATAAACCATAATTCAATGTGAAAATGGTAAATATAAATAAATTCTAGCTTGAATTTACATTTTAGTTATTACCTATTTTATAAGAAAATATGTCATGGATTATAGCCTTTTAACTATGTTTTTTTACTGGGGAAACACCTAAAATTATGTGGAGTAGGAAAATAAAATATAATTAATTTTTTACATCTACTATAGTATATTATGTTTTTTGCATAGTGATAGAAAACCTAAAACTTTAGGATGGTGAAGAAAAATATTAAATATTTTTAGATGTAATATACCATAAGTCAATTTTAATTCGGTGAATACAACAATATTGAGCTTGATTATTTAATTTCAATTGTTATGCATGTGTATAAATTATGGGTCATTCATGAGTAGTCTCTTAACTTAGATTCTCATAAGTTAAGCAACCAAAATTTTGGTGATGGAGAAGAAGAAAAATATAGAATTTTTTTACATCTATTATACCATAATACAATGTGATTATGGTAAACACAAATAAAACTGACCTTAAATATTTAATTTTTGTGATTACCCCATTAGATATAATTTATTTGTCATTCATTTATAGTCTTTTAACTCTGTGGCTTACTTACGAAGAAACAAGAAATCTGGTGATGATGAAGAATCATATTGAATAAATTTAAATCTAATAAACCATAATTCAATGTGAAAATGGTAAATATAAATAAATTCTAGCTTGAATTTACATTTTAGTTATTACCTATTTTATAAGAAAATATGTCATGGATTGTAGCCTTTTAACTTTCTTTTTTACTGGGGGAAAAACCTATAATTATGTGGAGTCGAAAAATAAAATATAATTAATTTTTTAAATCTACTATAGTCTATTTTGTTTTTTGCATAGTGATAGAAAACCTAGAACTTTGGGATGGTGAAGAAAAATATTGAACATTTTTAGATCTAATATAACATAAGTCAATTTTAATTCGGTGAATATAAAGAATATTGAGCTTGATTATTTAATTTCACTTGTTATTCATGTGTATAAATTATGGGTCATTCATTTGTAGTCTCTTAACTTAGTTTCTCAGAGGTTAAGAAACCAAAATTTTGGTGATGGAGATGAAGAAAAATATAGAATTGTTTTACATCTATTATACCATACTACAATGTGATTATGGTGAACACAAATAAAATTGAGCTTAAATATTTAATTTTGGTGATTACCCATTTAGATATAATTAATTTGTCATTCACCTATAGTCTTTTAACTTTGTGGCTTACTGACGAAGATACAAGAAATTTGGTGATGGAGAAGAATCATCTTGAATATATTTACATCTTATAAACCATAATTCAATGTGAAAATGGTAAATATACATAAATTCTAGCTTGAATATATATTTTAATTATTACCTATTTTATTAAAAAATATGTCATGGATTATAGCCTTTTAACTTTGTTTTTTACACTGGAAAAACCTAAAATTATGTGGAGTAGAAAAATAAAATATAATTAATTTTTTACATCTACTATAGTCAATTATGTTTTTTGCATAGTGATAGAAAACCTAAAACTTTGGGATGGTGAAGAAAAATATTGAACATTTTTAGATCTAATATACCATAAGTCAATTTTAATTCGGTGAATACAAAGAATATTGAGCTTGATTATTTAATTTCAATTGTTATTCTTGTGTATAAATTATGGGTCATTCATTTGTAGTCTCTTAACTTAGTTTCTCAGAGGTTAAGAAACCAAAATTTTGGTGATGGAGAAGAAGAAAAATATAGAATTGTTTTACATCTATTATACCATAATACAATGTGATTATGGTGAACACAAATAAAATTGACCTTAAATATTTAATTTTGGTGATTACAAATTTAGATATAATTTATTTGTCATTCATTTATAGTCTTTTAACTTTGTGGCTGACTGACGAAGAAACAAGAAATTTGGTGATGGAGAAGAATGATATTGAATATATTTACATCTAATAAACCATAATTCAATGTGAAAATGGTAAATATAAATAAATTCTAGCTTGAATTTACATTTTAGTTATTACCTATTTTATAAGAAAATATGTCATGGATTTTAGCCTTTTAACTATGTTTTTTTACTGGGGAAAACACCTAAAATTATGTGGAGTAGGAAAATAAAATATAATTAATTTTTTACATCTACTATAGTATATTATGTTTTTTGCATAGTGATAGAAAACCTAAAACTTTAGGATGGTGAAGAAAAATATTGAATATTTTTAGATGTAATATACCATAGGTCAATTTTAATTCGGTGAATACAACAATATTGAGCTTGATTATTTAATTTCAATTGTTATGCATGTGTATAAATTATGGGTCATTCATGAGTAGTCTCTTAACTTAGTTTCTCATAGGTTAAGCAACCAAAATTTTGGTGATGGAGAAGAAGAAAAATATAGAATTTTTTTACATCTCTTATACCATAATACAATGTGATTATGGTAAACACAAATAAAACTGACCTTAAATATTTAATTTTTGTGATTACCCATTTAGATATAATTTATTTGTCATTCATTTATAGTCTTTTAACTCTGTGGCTTACTTACGAAGAAACAAGAAATTTTGTGATGATGAAGAATCATATTGAATAAAGTTAAATCTAATAAACCATAATTTAATGTGAAAATGGTAAATATAAATAAATTCTAGCTTGAATTTACATTTTAGTTATTACGTATTTTATAAGAAAATATGTCATGGATTGTAGCCTTTTAACTTTCTTTTTTACTGGGGGAAAAACCTATAATTATGTGGAGTCGAAAAATAAAATATAATTAATTTTTTACATCTACTATAGTCTATTTTGTTTTTTGCATAGTGATAGAAAACCTAAAACTTTGGGATGGTGAAGAAAAATATTGAACATTTTTAGTTCTAATATAACATAAGTCAATTTTAATTTGGTGAATATAAAGAATATTGAGCTTGATTATTTAATTTCAATTGTTATTCATGTGTATAAATTATGGGTCATTCATTTGTAGTCTCTTAACTTAGTTTCTCAGAGGTTAAGAAACCAAAATGTTGGTGATGGAGAAGAATAAAAATATAGAATTGTTTTCAATCTATTATACCATAATACAATGTGATTATGGTGAACACAAATAAAATTGAGCTTAAATATTTAATTTTGGTGATTACCCATTTAGATATAATTAATTTGTCATTCACTTATAGTCTTTTAACTTTGTGGCTTACTGACGAAGAAACAAGAAATTTGGTGATGGAGAAGAATCATATTGAATATATTTACATCTAATAAACCATAATTCAATGTGAAAATGGTAAATATACATAAATTCTAGCTTGAATATATATTTTAATTATTACCTATTTTATTAAAAAATATGTCATGGATTATAGCCTTTTAACTTTGTTTTTTACACTAGAAAAACCTAAAATTATGTGGAGTAGAAAAATAAAATATAATTAATTTTTTACATCTACTATAGTCTATTATGTTTTTTGCATAGTGATAGAAAACCTAAAACTTTGGGATGGTGAAGAAAAATATTGAACATTTTTAGATCTAATATACCATAAGTCAATTTTAATTCGGTGAATACAAAGAATATTGAGCTTGATTATTTAATTTCAATTGTTATTCATATGTATAAATTATGGGTCATTCATTTGTAGTCTCTTAACTTAGTTTCTCAGAGGTTAAGAAACAAAAATTTTGGTGATGGAGAAGAAGAAAAATATAGAATTGTTTTACATCTATTCTACCATAATACAACGTGATTATGGTGAACACAAATAAAATTGACCATAAATATTTAATTTTGGTGATTACCCATTTAGATATAATTTATTTGTCATTCATTTATAGTCTTTTAACTCTGTGGCTTACTGACAAAGAAACAAGAAATTTGGTGATGGAGAAGAATGATATTGAATATATTTACATCTAATAAACCATAATTCAATGTGAAAATGGTAAATATAAATAAATTCTAGCTTGAATTTACATTTTAGTTATTACCTATTTTATAAGAAAATATGTCATGGATTATAGCCTTTTAACTATGTTTTTTTACTGGGGAAACACCTAAAATTATGTGGAGTAGGAAAATAAAATATAATTAATTTTTTACATCTACTATAGTATATTATGTTTTTTGCATAGTGATAGAAAACCTAAAACTTTAGGATGGTGAAGAAAAATATTGAATATTTTTAGATGTAATATACCATAAGTCAATTTTAATTCGGTGAATACAACAATATTGAGCTTGATTATTTAATTTCAATTGTTATGCATGTGTATAAATTATGGGTCATTCATGAGTAGTCTCTTAACTTAGATTCTCATAAGTTAAGCAACCAAAATTTTGGTGATGGAGAAGAAGAAAAATATAGAATTTTTTTACATCTATTATACCATAATACAATGTGATTATGGTAAACACAAATAAAACTGACCTTAAATATTTAATTTTTGTGATTACCCCATTAGATATAATTTATTTGTCACTCATTTATAGTCTTTTAACTCTGTGGCTTACTTACGAAGAAACAAGAAATTTGGTGATGATGAAGAATCATATTGAATAAATTTAAATCTAATAAACCATAATTCAATGTGAAAATGGTAAATATAAATAAATTCTAGCTTGAATTTACATTTTAGTTATTACCTATTTTATAAGAAAATATGTCATGGATTGTAGCCTTTTAACTTTCTTTTTTACTGGGGGAAAAACCTATAATTATGTGGAGTCGAAAAATAAAATATAATTAATTTTTTAAATCTACTATAGTCTATTTTGTTTTTTGCATAGTGATAGAAAACCTAGAACTTTGGGATGGTGAAGAAAAATATTGAACATTTTTAGATCTAATATAACATAAGTCAATTTTAATTCGGTGAATATAAAGAATATTGAGCTTGATTATTTAATTTCACTTGTTATTCATGTGTATAAATTATGGGTCATTCATTTGTAGTCTCTTAACTTAGTTTCTCAGAGGTTAAGAAACCAAAATTTTGGTGATGGAGATGAAGAAAAATATAGAATTGTTTTACATCTATTATACCATACTACAATGTGATTATGGTGAACACAAATAAAATTGAGCTTAAATATTTAATTTTGGTGATTACCCATTTAGATATAATTAATTTGTCATTCACCTATAGTCTTTTAACTTTGTGGCTTACTGACGAAGATACAAGAAATTTGGTGATGGAGAAGAATCATCTTGAATATATTTACATCTTATAAACCATAATTCAATGTGAAAATGGTAAATATACATAAATTCTAGCTTGAATATATATTTTAATTATTACCTATTTTATTAAAAAATATGTCATGGATTATAGCCTTTTAACTTTGTTTTTTACACTGGAAAAACCTAAAATTATGTGGAGTAGAAAAATAAATTATAATTAATTTTTTACATCTACTATAGTCAATTATGTTTTTTGCATAGTGATAGAAAACCTAAAACTTTGGGATGGTGAAGAAAAATATTGAACATTTTTAGATCTAATATACCATAAGTCAATTTTAATTCGGTGAATACAAAGAATATTGAGCTTGATTATTTAATTTCAATTGTTATTCTTGTGTATAAATTATGGGTCATTCATTTGTAGTCTCTTAACTTAGTTTCTCAGAGGTTAAGAAACCAAAATTTTGGTGATGGAGAAGAAGAAAAATATAGAATTGTTTTACATCTATTATACCATAATACAATGTGATTATGGTGAACACAAATAAAATTGACCTTAAATATTTAATTTTGGTGATTACAAATTTAGATATAATTTATTTGTCATTCATTTATAGTCTTTTAACTTTGTGGCTGACTGACGAAGAAACAAGAAATTTGGTGATGGAGAAGAATGATATTGAATATATTTACATCTAATAAACCATAATTCAATGTGAAAATGGTAAATATAAATAAATTCTAGCTTGAATTTACATTTTAGTTATTACCTATTTTATAAGAAAATATGTCATGGATTTTAGCCTTTTAACTATGTGTTTTTACTGGGGAAAACACCTAAAATTATGTGGAGTAGGAAAATAAAATATAATTAATTTTTTCATCTACTATAGTATATTATGTTTTTTGCATAGTGATAGAAAACCTAAAACTTTAGGATGGTGAAGAAAAATATTGAATATTTTTA
Source organism: Lathyrus sativus (assembly GCA_963859935.3). Lineage (NCBI taxonomy): Eukaryota > Viridiplantae > Streptophyta > Magnoliopsida > Fabales > Fabaceae > Lathyrus > Lathyrus sativus. The sequence goes on from CAWUDS030004358.1 coordinate 40,577, forward strand.
GATGTAATATACCATAGGTCAATTTTAATTCGGTGAATACAACAATATTGAGCTTGATTATTTAATTTCAATTGTTATGCATGTGTATAAATTATGGGTCATTCATGAGTAGTCTCTTAACTTAGTTTCTCATAGGTTAAGCAACCAAAATTTTGGTGATGGAGAAGAAGAAAAATATAGAATTTTTTTACATCTCTTATACCATAATACAATGTGATTATGGTAAACACAAATAAAACTGACCTTAAATATTTAATTTTTGTGATTACCCATTTAGATATAATTTATTTGTCATTCATTTATAGTCTTTTAACTCTGTGGCTTACTTACGAAGAAACAAGAAATTTTGTGATGATGAAGAATCATATTGAATAAAGTTAAATCTAATAAACCATAATTTAATGTGAAAATGGTAAATATAAATAAATTCTAGCTTGAATTTACATTTTAGTTATTACGTATTTTATAAGAAAATATGTCATGGATTGTAGCCTTTTAACTTTCTTTTTTACTGGGGGAAAAACCTATAATTATGTGGAGTCGAAAAATAAAATATAATTAATTTTTTACATCTACTATAGTCTATTTTGTTTTTTGCATAGTGATAGAAAACCTAAAACTTTGGGATGGTGAAGAAAAATATTGAACATTTTTAGTTCTAATATAACATAAGTCAATTTTAATTTGGTGAATATAAAGAATATTGAGCTTGATTATTTAATTTCAATTGTTATTCATGTGTATAAATTATGGGTCATTCATTTGTAGTCTCTTAACTTAGTTTCTCAGAGGTTAAGAAACCAAAATGTTGGTGATGGAGAAGAATAAAAATATAGAATTGTTTTCAATCTATTATACCATAATACAATGTGATTATGGTGAACACAAATAAAATTGAGCTTAAATATTTAATTTTGGTGATTACCCATTTAGATATAATTAATTTGTCATTCACTTATAGTCTTTTAACTTTGTGGCTTACTGACGAAGAAACAAGAAATTTGGTGATGGAGAAGAATCATATTGAATATATTTACATCTAATAAACCATAATTCAATGTGAAAATGGTAAATATACATAAATTCTAGCTTGAATATATATTTTAATTATTACCTATTTTATTAAAAAATATGTCATGGATTATAGCCTTTTAACTTTGTTTTTTACACTAGAAAAACCTAAAATTATGTGGAGTAGAAAAATAAAATATAATTAATTTTTTACATCTACTATAGTCTATTATGTTTTTTGCATAGTGATAGAAAACCTAAAACTTTGGGATGGTGAAGAAAAATATTGAACATTTTTAGATCTAATATACCATAAGTCAATTTTAATTCGGTGAATACAAAGAATATTGAGCTTGATTATTTAATTTCAATTGTTATTCATATGTATAAATTATGGGTCATTCATTTGTAGTCTCTTAACTTAGTTTCTCAGAGGTTAAGAAACCAAAATTTTGGTGATGGAGAAGAAGAAAAATATAGAATTGTTTTACATCTATTCTACCATAATACAACGTGATTATGGTGAACACAAATAAAATTGACCATAAATATTTAATTTTGGTGATTACCCATTTAGATATAATTTATTTGTCATTCATTTATAGTCTTTTAACTCTGTGGCTTACTGACAAAGAAACAAGAAATTTGGTGATGGAGAAGAATGATATTGAATATATTTACATCTAATAAACCATAATTCAATGTGAAAATGGTAAATATAAATAAATTCTAGCTTGAATTTACATTTTAGTTATTACCTATTTTATAAGAAAATATGTCATGGATTATAGCCTTTTAACTATGTTTTTTTACTGGGGAAACACCTAAAATTATGTGGAGTAGGAAAATAAAATATAATTAATTTTTTACATCTACTATAGTATATTATGTTTTTTGCATAGTGATAGAAAACCTAAAACTTTAGGATGGTGAAGAAAAATATTGAATATTTTTAGATGTAATATACCATAAGTCAATTTTAATTCGGTGAATACAACAATTTTGAGCTTGATTATTTAATTTCAATTGTTATGCATGTGTATAAATTATGGGTCATTCATGAGTAGTCTCTTAACTTAGATTCTCATAAGTTAAGCAACCAAAATTTTGGTGATGGAGAAGAAGAAAAATATAGAATTTTTTTACATCTATTATACCATAATACAATGTGATTATGGTAAACACAAATAAAACTGACCTTAAATATTTAATTTTTGTGATTACCCCATTAGATATAATTTATTTGTCATTCATTTATAGTCTTTTAACTCTGTGGCTTACTTACGAAGAAACAAGAAATTTGGTGATGATGAAGAATCATATTGAATAAATTTAAATCTAATAAACCATAATTCAATGTGAAAATGGTAAATATAAATAAATTCTAGCTTGAATTTACATTTTAGTTATTACCTATTTTATAAGAAAATATGTCATGGATTGTAGCCTTTTAACTTTCTTTTTTACTGGGGGAAAAACCTATAATTATGTGGAGTCGAAAAAAAAAATATAATTAATTTTTTAAATCTACTATAGTCTATTTTGTTTTTTGCATAGTGATAGAAAACCTAGAACTTTGGGATGGTGAAGAAAAATATTGAACATTTTTAGATCTAATATAACATAAGTCAATTTTAATTCGGTGAATATAAAGAATATTGAGCTTGATTATTTAATTTCACTTGTTATTCATGTGTATAAATTATGGGTCATTCATTTGTAGTCTCTTAACTTAGTTTCTCAGAGGTTAAGAAACCAAAATTTTGGTGATGGAGATGAAGAAAAATATAGAATTGTTTTACATCTATTATACCATACTACAATGTGATTATGGTGAACACAAATAAAATTGAGCTTAAATATTTAATTTTGGTGATTACCCATTTAGATATAATTAATTTGTCATTCACCTATAGTCTTTTAACTTTGTGGCTTACTGACGAAGATACAAGAAATTTGGTGATGGAGAAGAATCATCTTGAATATATTTACATCTTATAAACCATAATTCAATGTGAAAATGGTAAATATACATAAATTCTAGCTTGAATATATATTTTAATTATTACCTATTTTATTAAAAAATATGTCATGGATTATAGCCTTTTAACTTTGTTTTTTACACTGGAAAAACCTAAAATTATGTGGAGTAGAAAAATAAAATATAATTAATTTTTTACATCTACTATAGTCAATTATGTTTTTTGCATAGTGATAGAAAACCTAAAACTTTGGGATGGTGAAGAAAAATATTGAACATTTTTAGATCTAATATACCATAAGTCAATTTTAATTCGGTGAATACAAAGAATATTGAGCTTGATTATTTAATTTCAATTGTTATTCTTGTGTATAAATTATGGGTCATTCATTTGTAGTCTCTTAACTTAGTTTCTCAGAGGTTAAGAAACCAAAATTTTGGTGATGGAGAAGAAGAAAAATATAGAATTGTTTTACATCTATTATACCATAATACAATGTGATTATGGTGAACACAAATAAAATTGACCTTAAATATTTAATTTTGGTGATTACAAATTTAGATATAATTTATTTGTCATTCATTTATAGTCTTTTAACTTTGTGGCTGACTGACGAAGAAACAAGAAATTTGGTGATGGAGAAGAATGATATTGAATATATTTACATCTAATAAACCATAATTCAATGTGAAAATGGTAAATATAAATAAATTCTAGCTTGAATTTACATTTTAGTTATTACCTATTTTATAAGAAAATATGTCATTGATTATAGCCTTTTAACTATGTTTTTTACTGGGGGAAACAACTAAAATTATGTGGAGTAGGAAAATAAAATATAATTAATTTTTTACATCTACTATAGTATGTTATGTTTTTTGCATAGTGATAGAAAACCTAAAACTTTAGGATCGTGAAGAAAAATATTAAATATTTTTAGATGTAATATACCATAAGTCAATTTTAATTCGGTGAATACAACAATATTGAGCTTGATTATTTAATTTCAATTGTTATGCATGTGTATAAATTATGGGTCATTCATGAGTAGTCTCTTAACTTAGTTTCTCAGAGGTTAAGAAACCAAAATTTTGGTGATGGAGAAGAAGAAAAATATAGAATTGTTTTACATCTATTATACCATAATACAATGTGATTATGGTGAACACAAACAAAATTGACCTTTAATATTTAATTTTGGTGATTACAAATTTAGATATAATTTATTTGTCATTCATTTATAGTCTTTTAACTCTGTGGCTTACTTACGAAGAAACAAGAAATTTGGTGATGGAGAAGAATGATATTGAATATATTTACATCTAATAAACCATAATTCAATGTGAAAATGGTAAATATAAATAAATTCTAGCTTGAATTTACATTTTAGTTATTACCTATTTTATAAGAAAATATGTCATGGATTATAGCCTTTTAACTATGTTTTTTACTGGGGGAAACACATAAAATTATGTGGAGTAGGAAAATAAAATATAATTAATTTTTTACATCTACTATAGTATATTATGTTTTTTGCATAGTGAAAGAAAACCTAAAACTTTGGGATGGTGAAGAAAAATATTGAACATTTTTAGATCTAATATACCATAAGTCAATTTTAATTCGGTGAATACAAACAATATTGAGCTTGATTATTTAATTTCAATTATTATTCTTGTGTATAAATTATGGGTCATTCATTTGTAGTCTCTTAACATAGTTTCTCAGAGGTTAAGAAACCAAAATTTTGGTGATGGAGAAGAAGAAAAATATAGAATTGTTTTACATCTATTATACCATAATACAATGTGATTATGGTGAACACAAATAAAATTGAGCTTAAATATTTAATTTTGGTGATTACCCATTTAGATATAATTTATTTTCATTCATTTATAGTCTTTTAACTCTGTGGCTTACTGACGAAGAAACAAGAAATTTGGTGATGGAGAAGAATCATATTGAATATATTTACATCTAATAAACCATAATTCAATGTGAAAATGGTAAATATAAATAAATTCTAGCTTGAATTTACATTTTAGTTATTACGTATTTTATAAGAAAATATGTCATGGATTATAGCCTTTTAACTTTGTTTTTTACTGGGGGAAAAACCTAAAATTATGTGGAGTAGGAAAATAAAATATAATTAATTTTTTACATCTACTATAGTCTATTATGTTTTTTGCATAGTGACAGAAAACCTAAAACTTTTGGATGGTGAAGAAAAATATTGAACATTTTTAGATGTAATACAAAGAATATTGAGCTTGATTATTTAATTTCAATTGTTATGCATGTGTATAAATTATGGGTCATTCATTTGTAGTCTCTTAACTTAGTTTCTCAGAGGTTAAGAAACCAAAATTTTGGTGATGGAGAAGAAGAAAAATATAGAATTGTTTTACATCTATTATACCATAATACAATGTGATTATGGTGAACACAAATAAAATTGAGCTTAAATATTTAATTTTGATGATTACCCATTTAGATATAATTTATTTGTCATTCATTTATAGTCTTTTAACTATGTGGCTTACTGACGAAGAAACAAGAAATTTGGTGATGGAGAAGAATCATATTGAATATATTTACATCTAATAAACCATAATTCAATGTGAAAATGGTAAATATAAATAAATTCTAGCTTGAATTTTCATTTTAGTTATTACGTATTTTATAAGAAAATATGTCAGGGATTATAGCCTTTTAACTATGTTTTTTACTGGGGGAAACACCTAAAATTATGTGGAGTAGGAAAATAAAATATAATTAATTTTTTACATCTACTATAGTATATTATGTTTTTTGCATAGTGATAGAAAACCTAAAACTTTGGGATGGTGAAGAAAAATATTGAACATTTTTAGATCTAATATACCATAAGTCAATTTTAATTCGGTGAATACAAAGAATATTGAGCTTGATTATTTAATTTCAATTGTTATTCTTTTGTATAAATTATGGGTCATTCATTTGTAGTCTCTTAACTTAGTTTCTCAGAGGTTAAGAAACCAAAATTTTGGTGATGGAGAAGAAGAAAAATATAGAATTGTTTTACATCTATTATACCATAATACAATGTGATTATGGTGAACACAAATAAAATTGAGCTTAAATATTTAATTTTGATGATTACCCATTTAGATATAATTTATTTGTCATTCATTTATAGTCTTTTAACTATGTGGCTTACTGACGAAGAAACAAGAAATTTGGTGATGGAGAAGAATCATATTGAATATATTTACATCTAATAAACCATAATTCAATGTGAAAATGGTAAATATAAATAAATTCTAGCTTGAATTTTCATTTTAGTTATTACGTATTTTATAAGAAAATATGTCAGGGATTATAGCCTTTTAACTATGTTTTTTACTGGGGGAAACACCTAAAATTATGTGGAGTAGGAAAATAAAATATAATTAATTTTTTACATCTACTATAGTATATTATGTTTTTTGCATAGTGATAGAAAACCTAAAACTTTGGGATGGTGAAGAAAAATATTGAACATTTTTAGATCTAATATACCATAAGTCAATTTTAATTAGGTGAATACAAAGAATATTGAGCTTGATTATTTAATTTCAATTGTTATTCTTTTGTATAAATTATGGGTCATTCATTTGTAGTCTCTTAACTTAGTTTCTCAGAGGTTAAGAAACCAAAATTTTGGTGATGGAGAAGAAGAAAAATATAGAATTGTTTTACATCTATTATACCATAATACAATGTGATTATGGTGAACACAAATAAAATTGAGCTTAAATATTTAATTTTGGTGATTACCCATTTAGATATAATTTATTTGTCATTCATTTATAGTCTTTTAACTCTGTGGCTTATTGACGAAGAAACAAGAAATTTGGTGATGGAGAAGAATCATATTGAATATATTTACATCTAATAAACCATAATTCAATGTGAAAATGGTAAATATAAATAAATTCTAGCTTGAATTTACATTTTAGTTATTACGTATTTTATAAGAAAATATGTCATGGATTATAGCCTTTTAACTTTGTTTTTTACTGGGGGAAAAACCTAAAATAATGTGGAGTAGGAAAATAAAATATAATTAATTTTTTACATATACCATAGTTTATTATGTTTTTTGCATAGTGACAGAAAACCTAAAACTTTTGGATGGTGAAGAAAAATATTGAACATTTTTAGATGTAATACAAAGAATATTGAGCTTGATTATTTAATTTCAATTGTTATGCATGTGTATAAATTATGGGTCATTCATTTGTAGTCTCTTAACTTAGTTTCTCAGAGGTTAAGAAACCAAAATTTTGGTGATGGAGAAGAAGAAAAATATAGAATTGTTTTACATCTATTATACCATAATACAATGTGATTATGGTGAACACAAATAAAATTGAGCTTAAATATTTAATTTTGATGATTACCCATTTAGATATAATTTATTTGTCATTCATTTATAGTCTTTTAACTATGTGGCTTATTGACGAAGAAACAAGAAATTTTGTGAAGTGGAAGAATCATATTGAATATATTTACATCTAATAAACCATAATTCAATGTGAAAATGGTAAATATAAATAAATTCTAGCTTGAATTTACATTTTAGTTATTACGTATTTTATAAGAAAATATGTCAGGGATTATAGCCTTTTAACTATGTTTTTTACTGGGGGAAACACCTAAAATTATGTGGAGTAGGAAATAAAATATAATTAATTTTTTACATCTACTATAGTATATTATGTTTTTTGCATATGAAGAAAAATATTGAACATTTTTAGATCTAATATACCATAAGTCAATTTTAATTCGGTGAATACAAACAATATTGAGCTTGATTATTTAATTTCAATTGTTATTCTTGTGTATAAGTTATGGGTCATTCATTTGTAGTCTCTTAACTTAGTTTCTCAGAGGTTAAGAAACCAAAATTTTGGTGATGGAGAAGAAGAAAAATATAGAATTGTTTTACATCTATTATACCATAATACAATGTGATTATGGTGAACACAAATAAAATTGAGCTTAAATATTTAATTCTGGTGATTACCCATTTAGATATAATTTATTTGTCATTCATTTAATGTCTTTTAACTTTGTGGCTTACTGACGAAGAAACAAGAAATTTGGTGATGGAGAAGAATCATATTGAATATATTTACATCTAATAAACCATAATTCAATGTGAAAATGGTAAATATAAATAAATTCTAGCTTGAATTTACATATTAGTTATTACGTATTTTATAAGAAAATATGTCATGGATTATAGCCTTTTAACTATGTTTTGTACTGGGGGAAACACCTAAAATTATGTGGAGTAGGAAAATAAAATATAATTAATTTTTTACATCTACTATAGTATATTATGTTTTTTGCATAGTGATAGAAAACCTAAAACTTTGGGATGGTGAAAAAAAATATTGAACATTTTTAGATCTAATATACCATAAGTCAATTTTAATTCGATGAATACAAACAATATTGAGCTTGATTATTTAATTTCAATTGTTATTCTTGTGTATAAATTATGGGTCATTCATTTGTAGTCTCTTAACTTAGTTTCTCAGAGGTTAAGAAACCAAAATTTTGGTGATGGAGAAGAAGAAAAATATAGAATTGTTTTACATCTATTATACCATAATACAATGTGATTATGGTGAACACAAATAAAATTGAGCTTAAATATTTAATTTTGATGATTACCCATTTAGATATAATTTATTTGTCATTCATTTATAGTCTTTTAACTATGTGGCTTACTGACGAAGAAACAAGAAATTTGGTGAAGTGGAAGAATCATATTGAATATATTTACATCTAATAAACCATAATTCAATGTGAAAATTGTAAATATAAATAAATTCTAGCTTGAATTTACATTTTAGTTATTACGTATTTTATAAGAAAATATGTTAGGGATTATAGCCTTTTAACTATGTTTTTTACTGGGGGAAACACCTAAAATTATGTGGAGTAGGAAAATAAAATATAATTAATTTTTTACATCTACTATAGTATATTATGTTTTTTGCATAGTGATAGAAAACCTAAAACTTTGGGATGGTGAAGAAAAATATTGAACATTTTTAGATCTAATATACCATAAGTCAATTTTAATTCGATATATACAAACAATATTGAGCTTGATTATTTAATTTCAATTGTTATTCTTGTGTATAAATTATGGGTCATTCATTTGTAGTCTCTTAACTTAGTTTCTCAGAGGTTAAGAAACCAAAATTTTGGTGATGGAGAAGAAGAAAAATATAGAATTGTTTTACATCTATTATACCATAATACAATGTGATTATGGTGAACACAAATAAAATTGAGCTTAAATATTTAATTTTGATGATTACCCATTTAGATATAATTTATTTGTCATTCATTTATAGTCTTTTAACTATGTGGCTTACTGACGAAGAAACAAGAAATTTGGTGAAGTGGAAGAATCATATTGAATATATTTACATCTAATAAACCATAATTCAATGTGAAAATGGTAAATATAAATAAATTCTAGCTTGAATTTACATTTTAGTTATTACGTATTTTATAAGAAAATATGTCATGGATTATAGCCTTTTAACTTTGTTTTTTTCTGGGGGAAAAACCTAAAATTATGTAGAGTAGGAAAATAAAATATAATTAATTTTTTACATCTACTATAGTCTATTATGTTTTTTGCATAGTGACAGAAAACCTAAAACTTTTGGATGGTGAAGAAAAATATTGAACATTTTTAGATGTAATACAAAGAATATTGAGCTTGATTATTTAATTTCAATTGTTATGCATGTGTATAAATTATGGGTCATTCATTTGTAGTCTCTTAACTTAGTTTCTCAGAGGTTAAGAAACCAAAATTTTGGTGATGGAGAAGAAGAAAAATATAGAATTGTTTTACATCTATTATACCATAATACAATGTGATTATGGTGAACACAAATAAAATTGAGCTTAAATATTTAATTTTGGTGATTACCCATTTAGATATAATTTATTTGTCATTCATTTATAGTCTTTTAACTCTGTGGCTTATTGACGAAGAAACAAGAAATTTGGTGATGGAGAAGAATCATATTGAATATATTTACATCTAATAAACCATAATTCAATGTGAGAATGGTAAATATAAATAAATTCTAGCTTGAATTTACATTTTAGTTATTACGTATTTTATAAGAAAATATGTCAGGGATTATAGCCTTTTAACTTTGTTTTTTACTGGGGGAAAAACCTAAAATTATGTGGTGTAGAAAAATAAAATATAATTAATTTTTTACATCTACTATAGTCTATTATGTTTTTTGCATAGTGATAGAAAACCAAAAACTTTGGGATGGTGAAGAAAAATATTGAACATTTTTAGATCTAATATACCATAAGTCAATTTTAATTCGGTGAATACAAACAATATTGAGCTTGATTATTTAATTTCAATTGTTATTCTTGTGTATAAGTTATGGGTCATTCATTTGTAGTCTCTTAACTTAGTTTCTCAGAGGTTAAGAAACCAAAATTTTGGTGATGGAGAAGAAGAAAAATATAGAATTGTTTTACATCTATTATACCATAATACAATGTGATTATGGTGAACACAAATAAAATTGAGCTTAAATATTTAATTCTGGTGATTACCCATTTAGATATAATTTATTTGTCATTCATTTAATGTCTTTTAACTTTGTGGCTTACTGACGAAGAAACAAGAAATTTGGTGATGGAGAAGAATCATATTGAATTTATTTACATCTAATAAACCATAATTCAATGTGAAAATGGTAAATATAAATAAATTCTAGCTTGAATTTACATATTAGTTATTACGTATTTTATAAGAAAATATGTCATGGATTATAGCCTTTTAACTATGTTTTGTACTGGGGGAAACACCTAAAATTATGTGGAGTAGGAAAATAAAATATAATTAATTTTTTACATCTACTATAGTATATTATGTTTTTTGCATAGTGATAGAAAACCTAAAACTTTGGGATGGTGAAAAAAAATATTGAACATTTTTAGATCTAATATACCATAAGTCAATTTTAATTCGATGAATACAAACAATATTGAGCTTGATTATTTAATTTCAATTGTTATTCTTGTGTATAAATTATGGGTCATTCATTTGTAGTCTCTTAACTTAGTTTCTCAGAGGTTAAGAAACCAAAATTTTGGTGATGGAGAAGAAGAAAAATATAGAATTGTTTTACATCTATTATACCATAATACAATGTGATTATGGTGAACACAAATAAAATTGAGCTTAAATATTTAATTTTGATGATTACCCATTTAGATATAATTTATTTGTCATTCATTTATAGTCTTTTAACTATGTGGCTTACTGACGAAGAAACAAGAAATTTGGTGAAGTGGAAGAATCATATTGAATATATTTACATCTAATAAACCATAATTCAATGTGAAAATTGTAAATATAAATAAATTCTAGCTTGAATTTACATTTTAGTTATTACGTATTTTATAAGAAAATATGTTAGGGATTATAGCCTTTTAACTATGTTTTTTACTGGGGGAAACACCTAAAATTATGTGGAGTAGGAAAATAAAATATAATTAATTTTTTACATCTACTATAGTATATTATGTTTTTTGCATAGTGATAGAAAACCTAAAACTTTGGGATGGTGAAGAAAAATATTGAACATTTTTAGATCTAATATACCATAAGTCAATTTTAATTCGATATATACAAACAATATTGAGCTTGATTATTTAATTTCAATTGTTATTCTTGTGTATAAATTATGGGTCATTCATTTGTAGTCTCTTAACTTAGTTTCTCAGAGGTTAAGAAACCAAAATTTTGGTGATGGAGAAGAAGAAAAATATAGAATTGTTTTACATCTATTATACCATAATACAATGTGATTATGGTGAACACAAATAAAATTGAGCTTAAATATTTAATTTTGATGATTACCCATTTAGATATAATTTATTTGTCATTCATTTATAGTCTTTTAACTATGTGGCTTACTGACGAAGAAACAAGAAATTTGGTGAAGTGGAAGAATCATATTGAATATATTTACATCTAATAAACCATAATTCAATGTGAAAATGGTAAATATAAATAAATTCTAGCTTGAATTTACATTTTAGTTATTACGTATTTTATAAGAAAATATGTCAGGGATTATAGCCTTTTAACTATGTTTTTTACTGGGGGAAACACCTAAAATTATGTGGAGTAGGAAAATAAAATATAATTAATTTTTTACATCTACTATAGTATATTATGTTTTTTGCATAGTGATAGAAAACCTAAAACTTTGGGATGGTGAAGAAAAATATTGAACATTTTTAGATCTAATATACCATAAGTCAATTTTAATTCGTTGAATACAAACAATATTGAGCTTGATTATTTAATTTCAATTGTTATTCTTGTGTATAAATTATGGGTCATTCATTTGTAGTCTCTTAACTTAGTTTCTCAGAGGTTAAGAAACCAAAATTTTGGTGATGGAGAAGAAGAAAAATATAGAATTGTTTTACATCTATTATACCATAATACAATGTGATTATGGTGAACACAAATAAAATTGAGCTTAAATATTTAATTTTGGTGATTACCCATTTAGATATAATTTATTTGTCATTCATTTATAGTCTTTTAACTCTGTGGCTTACTGACGAAGAAACAAGAAATTTGGTGATGGAGAAGAATCATAATGAATATATTTACATCTAATAAACCATAATTCAATGTGAAAATGGTAAATATAAATAAATTCTAGCTTGAATTTACATTTTAGTTATTACGTATTTTATAAGAAAATATGTCATGGATTATAGCCTTTTAACTTTGTTTTTTTCTGGGGGAAAAACCTAAAATTATGTGGAGTAGGAAAATAAAATATAATTAATTTTTTACATCTACTATAGTCTATTATGTTTTTTGCATAGTGACAGAAAACCTAAAACTTTTGGATGGTGAAGAAAAATATTGAACATTTTTAGATGTAATACAAAGAATATTGAGCTTGATTATTTAATTTCAAATTGTTATGCATGTGTATAAAATATGGGTCATTCATTTGTAGTCTCTTAACTTAGTTTCTCAGAGGTTAAGAAACCAAAATTTTGGTGATGGAGAAGAAGAAAAATATAGAATTGTTTTACATCTATTATACCATAATACAATGTGATTATGGTGAACACAAATAAAATTGAGCTTAAATATTTAATTTTGGTGATTACCCATTTAGATATAATTTATTTGTCATTCATTTATAGTCTTTTAACTCTGTGGCTTATTGACGAAGAAACAAGAAATTTGGTGATGGAGAAGAATCATATTGAATATATTTACATCTAATAAACCATAATTCAATGTGAAAATGGTAAATATAAATAAATTCTAGCTTGAATTTACATTTTAGTTATTACGTATTTTATAAGAAAATATGTCAGGGATTATAGCCTTTTAACTTTGTTTTTTACTGGGGGAAAAACCTAAAATTATGTGGTGTAGAAAAATAAAATATAATTAATTTTTTACATCTACTATAGTCTATTATGTTTTTTGCATAGTGATAGAAAACCAAAAACTTTGGGATGGTGAAGAAAAATATTGAACATTTTTAGATCTAATATACCATAAGTCAATTTTAATTCGGTGAATACAAACAATATTGAGCTTGATTATTTAATTTCAATTGTTATTCTTGTGTATAAGTTATGGGTCATTCATTTGTAGTCTCTTAACTTAGTTTCTCAGAGGTTAAGAAACCAAAATTTTGGTGATGGAGAAGAAGAAAAATATAGAATTGTTTTACATCTATTATACCATAATACAATGTGATTATGGTGAACACAAATAAAATTGAGCTTAAATATTTAATTCTGGTGATTACCCATTTAGATATAATTTATTTGTCATTCATTTAATGTCTTTTAACTTTGTGGCTTACTGACGAAGAAACAAGAAATTTGGTGATGGAGAAGAATCATATTGAATATATTTACATCTAATAAACCATAATTCAATGTGAAAATGGTAAATATAAATAAATTCTAGCTTGAATTTACATATTAGTTATTACGTATTTTATAAGAAAATATGTCATGGATTATAGCCTTTTAACTTTGTTTTTTACTGGGGGAAAAACCTAAAATTATGTGGAGTAGGAAAATAAAATATAATTAATTTTTTACATCTACTATAGTCTATTATGTTTTTTGCATAGTGACAGAAAACCTAAAACTTTTGGATGGTGAAGAAAAATATTGAACATTTTTAGATGTAATACAAAGAATATTGAGCTTGATTATTTAATTTCAAATTGTTATGCATGTGTATAAAATATGGGTCATTCATTTGTAGTCTCTTAACTTAGTTTCTCAGAGGTTAAGAAACCAAAATTTTGGTGATGGAGAAGAAGAAAAATATAGAATTGTTTTACATCTATTATACCATAATACAATGTGATTATGGTGAACACAAATAAAATTGAGCTTAAATATTTAATTTTGGTGATTACCCATTTAGATATAATTTATTTGTCATTCATTTATAGTCTTTTAACTCTGTGGCTTATTGACGAAGAAACAAGAAATTTGGTGATGGAGAAGAATCATATTGAATATATTTACATCTAATAAACCATAATTCAATGTGAAAATGGTAAATATAAATAAATTCTAGCTTGAATTTACATTTTAGTTATTACGTATTTTATAAGAAAATATGTCAGGGATTATAGCCTTTTAACTTTGTTTTTTACTGGGGGAAAAACCTAAAATTATGTGGTGTAGAAAAAGAAAATATAATTAATTTTTTACATCTACTATAGTCTATTATGTTTTTTGCATAGTGATAGAAAACCAAAAACTTTGGGATGGTGAAGAAAAATATTGAACATTTTTAGATCTAATATACCATAAGTCAATTTTAATTCGGTGAATACAAACAATATTGAGCTTGATTATTTAATTTCAATTGTTATTCTTGTGTATAAGTTATGGGTCATTCATTTGTAGTCTCTTAACTTAGTTTCTCAGAGGTTAAGAAACCAAAATTTTGGTGATGGAGAAGAAGAAAAATATAGAATTGTTTTACATCTATTATACCATAATACAATGTGATTATGGTGAACACAAATAAAATTGAGCTTAAATATTTAATTCTGGTGATTACCCATTTAGATATAATTTATTTGTCATTCATTTAATGTCTTTTAACTTTGTGGCTTACTGACGAAGAAACAAGAAATTTGGTGATGGAGAAGAATCATATTGAATATATTTACATCTAATAAACCATAATTCAATGTGAAAATGGTAAATATAAATAAATTCTAGCTTGAATTTACATATTAGTTATTACGTATTTTATAAGAAAATATGTCATGGATTATAGCCTTTTAACTTTGTTTTTTACTGGGGGAAAAACCTAAAATTATGTGGAGTAGGAAAATAAAATATAATTAATTTTTTACATCTACTATAGTCTATTATGTTTTTTGCATAGTGACAGAAAACCTAAAACTTTTGGATGGTGAAGAAAAATATTGAACATTTTTAGATGTAATACAAAGAATATTGAGCTTGATTATTTAATTTCAATTGTTATGCATGTGTATAAATTATGGGTCATTCATTTGTAGTCTCTTAACTTAGTTTCTCAGAGGTTAAGAAACCAAAATTTTGGTGATGGAGAAGAAGAAAAATATAGAATTGTTTTACATCTATTATACCATAATACAATGTGATTATGGTGAACACAAATAAAATTGAGCTTAAATATTTAATTTTGGTGATTACCCATTTAGATATAATTTATTTGTCATTCATTTATAGTCTTTTAACTCTGTGGCTTATTGACGAAGAAACAAGAAATTTGGTGATGGAGAAGAATCATATTGAATATATTTACATTTAATAAACCATAATTCAATGTGAAAATGGTAAATATAAATAAATTCTAGCTTGAATTTACATTTTAGTTATTACGTATTTTATAAGAAAATATGTCAGGGATTATAGCCTTTTAACTTTGTTTTTTACTGGGGGAAAAACCTAAAATTATGTGGTGTAGAAAAATAAAATATAATTAATTTTTTACATCTACTATAGTCTATTATGTTTTTTGCATAGTGATAGAAAACCTAAAACTTTGGGATGGTGAAGAAAAATATTGAACATTTTTAGATCTAATATACCATAAGTCAATTTTAATTCGATGAATACAAAGAATATTGAGCTTGATTATTTAATTTCAATTGTTATTCTTGTGTATAAGTTATGGGTCATTCATTTGTAGTCTCTTAACTTAGTTTCTCAGAGGTTAAGAAACCAAAATTTTGGTGATGGAGAAGAAGAAAATTATAGAATTGTTTTACATCTATTATACCATAATACAATGTGATTATGGTGAACACAAATAAAATTGAGCTTAAATATTTAATTCTGGTGATTACCCATTTAGATTTAATTTATTTGTCATTCATTTATAGTCTATTAACTCTGTGGCTTACTGACGAAGAAACAAGAAATTTGGTGATGGAGAAGAATCATATTGAATATATTTACATCTAATAAACCATAATTCAATGTGAAAATGGTAAATATAAATAAATTCTAGCTTGAATTTACATTTTAGTTATTACGTATTTTATAAGAAAATATGTCATGGATTATAGCCTTTTAACTTTGTTTTTTTCTGGGGGAAAAACCTAAAATTATGTAGAGTAGGAAAATAAAATATAATTAATTTTTTACATCTACTATAGTCTATTATGTTTTTTGCATAGTGACAGAAAACCTAAAACTTTTGGATGGTGAAGAAAAATATTGAACATTTTTAGATGTAATACAAAGAATATTGAGCTTGATTATTTAATTTCAATTGTTATGCATGTGTATAAATTATGGGTCATTCATTTGTAGTCTCTTAACTTAGTTTCTCAGAGGTTAAGAAACCAAAATTTTGGTGATGGAGAAGAAGAAAAATATAGAATTGTTTTACATCTATTATACCATAATACAATGTGATTATGGTGAACACAAATAAAATTGAGCTTAAATATTTAATTTTGGTGATTACCCATTTAGATATAATTTATTTGTCATTCATTTATAGTCTTTTAACTCTGTGGCTTATTGACGAAGAAACAAGAAATTTGGTGATGGAGAAGAATCATATTGAATATATTTACATCTAATAAACCATAATTCAATGTGAAAATGGTAAATATAAATAAATTCTAGCTTGAATTTACATTTTAGTTATTACGTATTTTATAAGAAAATATGTCAGGGATTATAGCCTTTTAACTTTGTTTTTTACTGGGGGAAAAACCTAAAATTATGTGGTGTAGAAAAATAAAATATAATTAATTTTTTACATCTACTATAGTCTATTATGTTTTTTGCATAGTGATAGAAAACCAAAAACTTTGGGATGGTGAAGAAAAATATTGAACATTTTTAGATCTAATATACCATAAGTCAATTTTAATTCGGTGAATACAAACAATATTGAGCTTGATTATTTAATTTCAATTGTTATTCTTGTGTATAAGTTATGGGTCATTCATTTGTAGTCTCTTAACTTAGTTTCTCAGAGGTTAAGAAACCAAAATTTTGGTGATGGAGAAGAAGAAAAATATAGAATTGTTTTACATCTATTATACCATAATACAATGTGATTATGGTGAACACAAATAAAATTGAGCTTAAATATTTAATTCTGGTGATTACCCATTTAGATATAATTTATTTGTCATTCATTTAATGTCTTTTAACTTTGTGGCTTACTGACGAAGAAACAAGAAATTTGGTGATGGAGAAGAATCATATTGAATATATTTACATCTAATAAACCATAATTCAATGTGAAAATGGTAAATATAAATAAATTCTAGCTTGAATTTACATATTAGTTATTACGTATTTTATAAGAAAATATGTCATGGATTATAGCCTTTTAACTTTGTTTTTTACTGGGGGAAAAACCTAAAATTATGTGGAGTAGGAAAATAAAATATAATTAATTTTTTACATCTACTATAGTCTATTATGTTTTTTGCATAGTGACAGAAAACCTAAAACTTTTGGATGGTGAAGAAAAATATTGAACATTTTTAGATGTAATACAAAGAATATTGAGCTTGATTATTTAATTTCAATTGTTATGCATGTGTATAAATTATGGGTCATTCATTTGTAGTCTCTTAACTTAGTTTCTCAGAGGTTAAGAAACCAAAATTTTGGAGATGGAGAAGAAGAAAAATATAGAATTGTTTTACATCTATTATACCATAATACAATGTGATTATGGTGAACACAAATAAAATTGAGCTTAAATATTTAATTTTGGTGATTACCCATTTAGATATAATTTATTTGTCATTCATTTATAGTCTTTTAACTTTGTGGCTTACTAACGAAGAAACAAGAAATTTGGTGATGGAGAAGAATCATATTGAATATATTTACATCTAATAAACCATAGTTCAATGTGAAAATGGTAAATATAAATAAATTCTAGCTTGAATTTACATTTTAGTTATTACGTATTTTATAAGAAAATATGTCAGGGATTATAGCCTTTTAACTTTGTTTTTTACTGGGGAAAAACCTAAAATTATGTGGTGTAGAAAAATAAAATATAATTAATTTTTTACATCTACTATAGTCTATTATGTTTTTTGGATAGTGATAGAAAACCAAAAACTTTGGGATGGTGAAGAAAAATATTGAACATTTTTAGATCTAATATACCATAAGTCAATTTTAATTCGGTGAATACAAACAATATTGAGCTTGATTATTTAATTTCAATTGTTATTCTTGTGTTTAAGTTATGGGTCATTCATTTGTAGTCTCTTAACTTAGTTTCTCAGAGGTTAAGAAACCAAAATTTTGGTGATGGAGAAGAAGAAAAATATAGAATTGTTTTACATCTATTATACCATAATACAATGTGATTATGGTGAACACAAATAAAATTGAGCTTAAATATTTAATTCTGGTGATTACCCATTTAGATATAATTTATTTGTCATTCATTTATAGTCTTTTAACTCTGTGGCTTACTGACGAAGAAACAAGAAATTTGGTGATGGAGAAGAATCATATTGAATATATTTACATCTAATAAACCATAATTCAATGTGAAAATGGTAAATATAAATAAATTCTAGCTTGAATTTACATATTAGTTATTACGTATTTTATAAGAAAATATGTCATGGATTATAGCCTTTTAACTTTGTTTTTTACTGGGGGAAAAACCTAAAATTATGTGGAGTAGGAAAATAAAATATAATTAATTTTTTACATCTACTATAGTCTATTATGTTTTTTGCATAGTGACAGAAAACCTAAAACTTTTGGATGGTGAAGAAAAATATTGAACATTTTTAGATCTAATATACCATAAGTCAATTTTAATTCGATGAATACAAAGAATATTAAGCTTGATTATTTAATTTCAATTGTTATTCTTGTGTATAAATTATGGGTCATTCATTTGTAGTCTCTTAACTTAGTTTCTCAGAGGTTAAGAAACCAAAATTTTGGTGATGGAGAAGAAGAAAAATATAGAATTGTTTTACATCTATTATACCATAATACAATGTGATTATGGTGAACACAAATAAAATTGAGCTTAAATATTTAATTTTGGTGATTACCCATTTATATATAATTTATTTGTCATTCATTTATAGTCTTTTAACTCTGTGGCTTACTGACGAAGAAACAAGAAATTTGGTGATGGAGAAGAATCATATTGAATATATTTACATCTAATAAACCATAATTCAATGTGAAAATGGTAAATATAAATAAATTCTAGCTTTAATTTACATTTTAGTTATTACGTATTTTATAAGAAAATATGTCATGGATTATAGCCTTGTAAGTTTGTTTTTTTATGGGGGAAAAACCTAAAATTATGTGGAGTAGGAAAATAAAATATAATTAATTTTTTACATCTACTATAGTCTATTATGTTTTTTGCATAGTGACAGAAAACCTAAAACTTTTGGATGGTGAAGAAAAATATTGAACATTTTTAGATGTAATACAAAGAATATTGAGCTTGATTATTTAATTTCAAATTGTTATGCATGTGTATAAAATATGGGTCATTCATTTGTAGTCTCTTAACTTAGTTTCTCAGAGGTTAAGAAACCAAAATTTTGGTGATGGAGAAGAAGAAAAATATAGAATTGTTTTACATCTATTATACCATAATATAATGTGATTATGGTGAACACAAATAAAATTGAGCTTAAATATTTAATTTTGGTGATTACCCATTTAGATATAATTTATTTGTCATTCATTTATAGTCTTTTAACTCTGTGGCTTATTGACGAAGAAACAAGAAATTTGGTGATGGAGAAGAATCATATTGAATATATTTACATTTAATAAACCATAATTCAATGTGAAAATGGTAAATATAAATAAATTCTAGCTTGAATTTACATTTTAGTTATTACGTATTTTATAAGAAAATATGTCAGGGATTATAGCCTTTTAACTTTGTTTTTTACTGGGGAAAAACCTAAAATTATGTGGTGTAGAAAAATAAAATATAATTAATTTTTTACATCTACTATAGTCTATTATGTTTTTTGCATAGTGATAGAAAACCTAAAACTTTGGGATGGTGAAGAAAAATATTGAACATTTTTAGATCTAATATACCATAAGTCAATTTTAATTCGGTGAATACAAACAATATTGAGCTTGATTATTTAATTTCAATTGTTATTCTTGTGTATAAGTTATGGGTCATTCATTTGTAGTCTCTTAACTTAGTTTCTCAGAGGTTAAGAAACCAAAATTTTGGTGATGGAGAAGAAGAAAAATATAGAATTGTTTTACATCTATTATACCATAATACAATGTGATTATGGTGAACACAAATAAAATTGAGCTTAAATATTTAATTCCGGTGATTACCCATTTAGATATAATTTATTTGTCATTCATTTAATGTCTTTTAACTTTGTGGCTTACTGACGAAGAAACAAGAAATTTGGTGATGGAGAAGAATCATATTGAATATATTTACATCTAATAAACCATAATTCAATGTGAAAATGGTAAATATAAATAAATTCTAGCTTGAATTTACATATTAGTTATTACGTATTTTATAAGAAAATATGTCATGGATTATAGCCTTTTAACTTTGTTTTTTACTGGGGGAAAAACCTAAAATTATGTGGAGTAGGAAAATAAAATATAATTAATTTTTTACATCTACTATAGTCTATTATGTTTTTTGCATAGTGACAGAAAACCTAAAACTTTTGGATGGTGAAGAAAAATATTGAACATTTTTAGATGTAATACAAAGAATATTGAGCTTGATTATTTAATTTCAATTGTTATGCATGTGTATAAATTATGGGTCATTCATTTGTAGTCTCTTAACTTAGTTTCTCAGAGGTTAAGAAACCAAAATTTTGGTGATGGAGAAGAAGAAAAATATAGAATTGTTTTACATCTATTATACCATAATACAATGTGATTATGGTGAACACAAATAAAATTGAGCTTAAATATTTAATTTTGGTGATTACCCATTTAGATATAATTTATTTGTCATTCATTTATAGTCTTTTAACTCTGTGGCTTATTGACGAAGAAACAAGAAATTTGGTGATGGAGAAGAATCATATTGAATATATTTACATTTAATAAACCATAATTCAATGTGAAAATGGTAAATATAAATAAATTCAGGCTTGAATTTACATTTTAGTTATTACGTATTTTATAAGAAAATATGTCAGGGATTATAGCCTTTTAACTTTGTTTTTTACTGGGGGAAAAACCTAAAATTATGTGGAGTAGAAAAATAAAATATAATTAATTTTTTACATCTACTATAGTCTATTATGTTTTTTGCATAGTGATAGAAAACCTAAAACTTTGGGATGGTGAAGAAAAATATTGAACATTTTTAGATCTAATATACCATAAGTCAATTTTAATTCGATGAATACAAAGAATATTGAGCTTGATTATTTAATTTCAATTGTTATTCTTGTGTATAAGTTATGGGTCATTCATTTGTAGTCTCTTAACTTAGTTTCTCAGAGGTTAAGAAACCAAAATTTTGGTGATGGAGAAGAAGAAAATTATAGAATTGTTTTACATCTATTATACCATAATACAATGTGATTATGGTGAACACAAATAAAATTGAGCTTAAATATTTAATTCTGGTGATTACCCATTTAGATTTAATTTATTTGTCATTCATTTATAGTCTTTTAACTCTGTGGCTTACTGACGAAGAAACAAGAAATTTGGTGATGGAGAAGAATCATATTGAATATATTTACATCTAATAAACCATAATTCAATGTGAAAATGGTAAATATAAATAAATTCTAGCTTGAATTTACATTTTAGTTATTACGTATTTTATAAGAAAATATGTCATGGATTATAGCCTTTTAACTTTGTTTTTTTCTGGGGGAAAAACCTAAAATTATGTAGAGTAGGAAAATAAAATATAATTAATTTTTTACATCTACTATAGTCTATTATGTTTTTTGCATAGTGACAGAAAACCTAAAACTTTTGGATGGTGAAGAAAAATATTGAACATTTTTAGATGTAATACAAAGAATATTGAGCTTGATTATTTAATTTCAATTGTTATGCATGTGTATAAATTATGGGTCATTCATTTGTAGTCTCTTAACTTAGTTTCTCAGAGGTTAAGAAACCAAAATTTTGGTGATGGAGAAGAAGAAAAATATAGAATTGTTTTACATCTATTATACCATAATACAATGTGATTATGGTGAACACAAATAAAATTGAGCTTAAATATTTAATTTTGGTGATTACCCATTTAGATATAATTTATTTGTCATTCATTTATAGTCTTTTAACTCTGTGGCTTATTGACGAAGAAACAAGAAATTTGGTGATGGAGAAGAATCATATTGAATATATTTACATCTAATAAACCATAATTCAATGTGAAAATGGTAAATATAAATAAATTCTAGCTTGAATTTACATTTTAGTTATTACGTATTTTATAAGAAAATATGTCAGGGATTATAGCCTTTTAACTTTGTTTTTTACTGGGGGAAAAACCTAAAATTATGTGGTGTAGAAAAATAAAATATAATTAATTTTTTACATCTACTATAGTCTATTATGTTTTTTGCATAGTGATAGAAAACCAAAAACTTTGGGATGGTGAAGAAAAATATTGAACATTTTTAGATCTAATATACCATAAGTCAATTTTAATTCGGTGAATACAAACAATATTGAGCTTGATTATTTAATTTCAATTGTTATTCTTGTGTATAAGTTATGGGTCATTCATTTGTAGTCTCTTAACTTAGTTTCTCAGAGGTTAAGAAACCAAAATTTTGGTGATGGAGAAGAAGAAAAATATAGAATTGTTTTACTTCTATTATACCATAATACAATGTGATTATGGTGAACACAAATAAAATTGAGCTTAAATATTTAATTCTGGTGATTACCCATTTAGATATAATTTATTTGTCATTCATTTAATGTCTTTTAACTTTGTGGCTTACTGACGAAGAAACAAGAAATTTGGTGATGGAGAAGAATCATATTGAATATATTTACATCTAATAAACCATAATTCAATGTGAAAATGGTAAATATAAATAAATTCTAGCTTGAATTTACATATTAGTTATTACGTATTTTATAAGAAAATATGTCATGGATTATAGCCTTTTAACTTTGTTTTTTACTGGGGGAAAAACCTAAAATTATGTGGAGTAGGAAAATAAAATATAATTAATTTTTTACATCTACTATAGTCTATTATGTTTTTTGCATAGTGACAGAAAACCTAAAACTTTTGGATGGTGAAGAAAAATATTGAACATTTTTAGATGTAATACAAAGAATATTGAGCTTGATTATTTAATTTCAATTGTTATGCATGTGTATAAATTATGGGTCATTCATTTGTAGTCTCTTAACTTAGTTTCTCAGAGGTTAAGAAACCAAAATTTTGGAGATGGAGAAGAAGAAAAATATAGAATTGTTTTACATCTATTATACCATAATACAATGTGATTATGGTGAACACAAATAAAATTGAGCTTAAATATTTAATTTTGGTGATTACCCATTTAGATATAATTTATTTGTCATTCATTTATAGTCTTTTAACTTTGTGGCTTACTAACGAAGAAACAAGAAATTTGGTGATGGAGAAGAATCATATTGAATATATTTACATCTAATAAACCATAATTCAATGTGAAAATGGTAAATATAAATAAATTCTAGCTTGAATCTACATTTTAGTTATTACGTATTTTATAAGAAAATATGTCAGGGATTATAGCCTTTTAACTTTGATTTTTACTGGGGGAAAAACCTAAAATTATGTGGTGTAGAAAAATAAAATATAATTAATTTTTTACATCTACTATAGTCTATTATGTTTTTTGGATAGTGATAGAAAACCAAAAACTTTGGGATGGTGAAGAAAAATATTGAACATTTTTAGATCTAATATACCATAAGTAAATTTTAATTCGGTGAATACAAACAATATTGAGCTTGATTATTTAATTTCAATTGTTATTCTTGTGTTTAAGTTATGGGTCATTCATTTGTAGTCTCTTAACTTAGTTTCTCAGAGGTTAAGAAACCAAAATTTTGGTGATGGAGAAGAAGAAAAATATAGAATTGTTTTACATCTATTATACCATAATACAATGTGATTATGGTGAACACAAATAAAATTGAGCTTAAATATTTAATTCTGGTGATTACCCATTTAGATATAATTTATTTGTCATTCATTTATAGTCTTTTAACTCTGTGGCTTACTGACGAAGAAACAAGAAATTTGGTGATGGAGAAGAATCATATTGAATATATTTACATCTAATAAACCATAATTCAATGTGAAAATGGTAAATATAAATAAATTCTAGCTTGAATTTACATATTAGTTATTACGTATTTTATAAGAAAATATGTCATGGATTATAGCCTTTTAACTTTGTTTTTTACTGGGGGAAAAACCTAAAATTATGTGGAGTAGGAAAATAAAATATAATTAATTTTTTACATCTACTATAGTCTATTATGTTTTTTGCATAGTGACAGAAAACCTAAAACTTTTGGATGGTGAAGAAAAATATTGAACATTTTTAGATCTAATATACCATAAGTCAATTTTAATTCGATGAATACAAAGAATATTAAGCTTGATTATTTAATTTCAATTGTTATTCTTGTGTATAAATTATGGGTCATTCATTTGTAGTCTCTTAACTTAGTTTCTCAGAGGTTAAGAAACCAAAATTTTGGTGATGGAGAAGAAGAAAAATATAGAATTGTTTTACATCTATTATACCATAATACAATGTGATTATGGTGAACACAAATAAAATTGAGCTTAAATATTTAATTTTGGTGATTACCCATTTATATATAATTTATTTGTCATTCATTTATAGTCTTTTAACTCTGTGGCTTACTGACGAAGAAACAAGAAATTTGGTGATGGAGAGAATCATATTGAATATATTTACATCTAATAAACCATAATTCAATGTGAAAATGGTAAATATAAATAAATTCTAGCTTTAATTTACATTTTAGTTATTACGTATTTTATAAGAAAATATGTCATGGATTATAGCCTTGTAAGTTTGTTTTTTTATGGGGGAAAAACCTAAAATTATGTGGAGTAGGAAAATAAAATATAATTAATTTTTTACATCTACTATAGTCTATTATGTTTTTTGCATAGTGACAGAAAACCTAAAACTTTTGGATGGTGAAGAAAAATATTGAACATTTTTAGATGTAATATACCATAAGTCAATTTTAATTCGGTGAATACAAAGAATATTGAGCTTGATTATTTAATTTCAATTGTTATTTTTGTGTATAAATTATGGGTCATTCATTTGTAGTCTCTTAACTTAGTTTCTCAGAGGTTAAGAAACCAAAATTTTGGTGATGGAGAAGAAGAAAAATATAGAATTGTATTACATCTATTATACCATAATACAATGTGATTATGGTGAACACAAATAAAATTGAGCTTAAATATTTAATTTTGGTTATTACCCATTTAGATATAATTTATTTGTCATTCATTTATAGTCTTTTAACTCTGTGGCTTACTGACGAAGAAACAAGAAATTTGGTGATGGAGAAGAATCATATTGAATATATTTAAATCAAATAAACCATAATTCAATGTGAAAATGGTAAATATAAATAAATTCTAGCTTGAATTTACATTTTAGTTATTACGTATTTTATAAGAAAATATGTCATGGATTATAGCCTTTTAACTTTGTTTTTTACTGGGGGAAAAACCTAAAATTATGTGGAGTAGGAAAATAAAATATAATTAATTTTTTACATCTACTATAGTCTATTATGTTTTTTGCATAGTGACAGAAAACCTAAAACTTTTGGATGGTGAAGAAAAATATTGATCATTTTTAGATGTAATATACCATAAGTCAATTTTAATTCGGTGAATACAAAGAATATTGAGCTTGATTATTTAATTTCAATTGTTATGCATGTGTATAAATTATGGGTCATTCATTTGTAGTCTCTTAACTTAGTTTCTCAGAGGTTAAGAAACCAAAATTTTGGTGATGGAGAAGAAGAAAAATATAGAATTCTTTTACATCTATTATACCATAATACAATGTGATTATGGTGAACACAAATAAAATTGAGCTTAAATATTTATTTTTGGTGATTACCCATTTAGATATAATTTATTTGTCATTCATTTATAGTCTTTTAACTCTGTGGCTTACTAACGAAGAAACAAGAAATTTGGTGATGGAGAATAATCATATTGAATATATTTACATCTAATAAACCATAATTCAATGTGAAAATGGTAAATATAAATAAATTCTAGCTTGAATTTACATTTTAGTTATTACGTATTTTATAAGAAAATATGTCATGGATTATAGCCTTTTAACT
The DNA here is from genome assembly GCA_963859935.3 of Lathyrus sativus. Taxonomy (NCBI): domain Eukaryota; kingdom Viridiplantae; phylum Streptophyta; class Magnoliopsida; order Fabales; family Fabaceae; genus Lathyrus; species Lathyrus sativus. The sequence continues at coordinate 67,579 of CAWUDS030004358.1, forward strand.
TTGTTTTTTACTGGGGGAAAAAACTAAAATTATGTGGAGTAGGAAAATAAAATATAATTAATTTTTTACATCTACTATAGTCTATTATGTTTTTTGCATAGTGACAGAAAACCTAAAACTTTTGGATGGTGAATAAAAATATTGAACATTTTTAGATCTAATATACCATAAGTCAATTTTAATTCGGTGAATACAAAGAATATTGAGATGGATTATTTAATTTCAATTGTTATTCTTGTGTATAAATTATGGGTCATTCATTTGTAGTCTCTTAACTTAGTTCCTCAGAGGTTAAGAAACCAAAATTTTGGTGATGGAGAAGAAGAAAAATATAGAATTGTTTTACATCTATTATACCATAATACAATGTGATTATGGTGAACACAAATAAAATTGAGCTTAAATATTTGATTTTGGTGATTACCCATTTAGATATAAGTTATTTGTCATTCATTTATAGTCTTTTAACTCTGCGACTTACTGACGAAGAAACAAGAAATTTGGTGATGGAGAAGAATCATATTGAATATATTTACATCTAATAAACCATAATTCAATGTGAAAATGGTAAATATAAATAAATTCTAGCTTGAATTTACATTTTAGTTATTACGTATTTTATAAGAAAATATGTCATGGATTATAGCCTTTTAACTTTGTTTTTTACTGGGGGAAAAACCTAAAATTATGTGGAGTAGAAAAATAAAATATAATTAATTTTTTACATCTACTATAGTCTATTATGTTTTTTGCATAGTGACAGAAAACCTAAAACTTTTGGATGGTGAAGAAAAATATTGATCATTTTTAGATGTAATATACCATAAGTCAATTTTAATTCGGTGAATACAAAGAATATTGAGCTTGATTATTTAATTTCAATTGTTATGCATGTGTATAAATTATGGGTCATTCATTTGTAGTCTCTTAACTTAGTTTCTCAGAGGTTAAGAAACCAAAATTTTGGTGATGGAGAAGAAGAAAAATATAGAATTCTTTTACATCTATTATACCATAATACAATGTGATTATGGTGAACACAAATAAAATTGAGCTTAAATATTTATTTTTGGTGATTACCCATTTAGATATAATTTATTTGTCATTCATTTATAGTCTTTTAACTCTGTGGCTTACTAACGAAGAAACAAGAAATTTGGTGATGGAGAATAATCATATTGAATATATTTACATCTAATAAACCATAATTCAATGTGAAAATGGTAAATATAAATAAATTCTAGCTTGAATTTACATTTTAGTTATTACGTATTTTATAAGAAAATATGTCATGGATTATAGCCTTTTAACTTTGTTTTTTACTGGGGGAAAAAACTAAAATTATGTGGAGTAGGAAAATAAAATATAATTAATTTTTTACATCTACTATAGTCTATTATGTTTTTTGCATAGTGACAGAAAACCTAAAACTTTTGGATGGTGAATAAAAATATTGATCATTTTTAGATGTAATATACCATAAGTCAATTTTAATTCGGTGAATACAAAGAATATTGAGCTTGATTATTTAATTTCAATTGTTATGCATGTGTATAAATTATGGGTCATTCATTTGTAGTCTCTTAACTTAGTTCCTCAGAGGTTAAGAAACCAAAATTTTGGTGATGGAGAAGAAGAAAAATATAGAATTGTTTTACATCTATTATACCATAATACAATGTGATTATGGTGAACACAAATAAAATTGAGCTTAAATATTTGATTTTGGTGATTACCCATTTAGATATAAGTTATTTGTCATTCATTTATAGTCTTTTAACTCTGCGACTTACTGACGAAGAAACAAGAAATTTGGTGATGGAGAAGAATCATATTGAATATATTTACATCTAATAAACCATAATTCAATGTGAAAATGGTAAATATAAATAAATTCTAGCTTGAATTTACATTTTAGTTATTACGTATTTTATAAGAAATTATGTCATGGATTATAGCCTTTTAACTTTGTTTTTTACTGGGGGAAAAACCTAAAATTATGTGGAGTAGAAAAATAAAATATAATTAATTTTTTACATCTACTATTGTCTATTATGTTTTTTGCATAGTGACAGAAAACCTTAAACTTTTGGATGGTGAAGAAAAATATTGATCATTTTTAGATGTAATATACCATAAGTCAATTTTAATTCGGTGAATACAAAGAATATTGAGCTTGATTATTTAATTTCAATTGTTATGCATGTGTATAAATTATGGGTCATTCATTTGTAGTCTCTTAACTTAGTTTCTCAGAGGTTAAGAAACCAAAATTTTGGTGATGGAGAAGAAGAAAAATATAGAATTGTTTTACATCTATTATACCATAATACAATGTGATTATGGTGAACACAAATAAAATTGAGCTTAAATATTTAATTTTGGTGATTACCCATTTAGATATAATTTATTTGTCATTCATTTATAGTCTTTTAACTTTGTGGCTTACTAACAAAGAAACAAGAAATTTGGTGATGGAGAAGAATCATATTGAATATATTTACATCTAATAAACCATAATTCAATGTGAAAATGGTAAATATAAATAAATTCTAGCTTGAATTTACATTTTAGTTATTACGTATTTTATAAGAAAATATGTCATGGATTATAGCCTTTTAACTTTGTTTTTTACTGGGGGAAAAACCTTAAATTATGTGGAGTAGGAAAATAAAATATAATTAATTTTTTACATCTACTATAGTCTATTATGTTTTTTGCATAGTGACAGAAAACCTAAAACTTTTGGATGGTGAAGAAAAATATTGAACATTTTTAGATGTAATATACCATAAGTCAATTTTAATTCGGTGAATACAAAGAATATTGAGCTTGATTATTTAATTTCAATTGTTATTTTTGTGTATAAATTATGGGTCATTCATTTGTAGTCTCTTAACTTAGTTTCTCAGAGGTTAAGAAACCAAAATTTTGGTGATGGAGAAGAAGAAAAATATAGAATTGTTTTACATCTATTATACCATAATACAATGTGATTATGGTGAACACAAATAAAATTGAGCTTAAATATTTAATTTTGGTGATTACCCATTTATATATAATTTATTTGTCATTCATTTATAGTCTTTTAACTCTGTGGCTTACTGACGAAGAAACAAGAAATTTGGTGATGGAGAATAATCATATTGAATATATTTACATCTAATTAACCATAATTCAATGTGAAAATGGTAAATATAAATAAATTCTAGCTTGAATTTACATTTTAGTTATTACGTATTTTATAAGAAAATATGTCATGGATTATAGCCTTTTAACTTTGTTTTTTACAGGGGGAAAAACCTAAAATTATTTGGAGTAGAAAAATAAAATATAATTAATTTTTTACATCTACTATAGTCTATTATGTTTTTTGCATAGTGATAGAAAACCTAAAATTTTGGATGGTGAAGAAAAATATTGAACATTTTTAGATGTAATATACCATAAGTCAATTTTAATTCGGTGCATACAAAGAATATTGAGCTTGATTATTTAATTTCAATTGTCATGCATGTGTATAAATTATGGGTCATTCAGTTGTAGTCTCTTAACTTAGTTTCTCAGAGGTTAAGAAACCAAAATTTTGGTGATGGAGAAGAAGAAAAATGTAGAATTGTTTTACATCTATTATACCATAATACAATGTGATTATGGTGAACACAAATAAAATTGAGCTTAAATATTTAATTTTGGTGATTACCCATTTAGATATAATTTATTTCTCATTCATTTATAGTCTTTTAACTCTGTGGCTTACTGACGAAGAAACAAGAAATTTGGTGATGGAGAAGAATCATATTGAATATATTTACATCTAATAAACCATACTTCAATGTGAAAATGGTAAATATTAATAAATTCAAGCTTGAATTTACATTTTAGTTATTACGTATTGTATAAGAAAATATTTCATGCATTATAGCCTTTTAACTTTGTTTTTTACTGGGGGAAAAACCTAAAATTATGTGGAGTAGTAAAATAAAATATAATTAATTTTTTACATCTTCTATAGTCTATTATGTTTTTTGCATAGTGACAGAAAACCTAAAACTTTTGGATGGTGAAGAAAAATATTGAACATTTTTATATGTAATATACCATAAGTCAATTTTAATTCTTTGCATACAAAGAATATTGAGCTTGATTATTTAATTTCAATTGTTATGCATGTGTATAAATTATGGGTCATTCATTTGTAGTCTCTTAACTTAGTTTCTCAGAGGTTAAGAAACCAAAATTTTGGTGATGGAGAAGAAGAAAAATATAGAATTGTTTTACATCTATTATACCATAATACAATGTGATTATGGTGAACACAAATAAAACTGACCTTAAATATTTAATTTTGGTTATTACCCATTTAGATATAATTTATTTGTCATTCATTTATAGTCTTTTAACTCTGTGGCTTACTAACGAAGAAACAAGAAATTTGGTGATGGAGAATAATCATATTGAATATATTTACATCTAATAAACCAAAATTCAATGTGAAAATGGTAAATATAAATAAATTCTAGCTTGAATTTACATTTTAGTTATTACGTATTATATAAGAAAATATGTCATGGATTATAGCCTTTTAACTTTGTTTTTTACTGGGGGAAAAAACTAAAATTATGTGGAGTAGGAAAATAAAATATAATTAATTTTTTACATCTACTATAGTCTATTATGTTTTTTGCATAGTGACAGAAAACCTAAAACTTTTGGATGGTGAAGAAAAATATTGAACATTTTTAGATGCAATATACCATAAGTCAATTTTAATTCGGTGAATACAAAGAATATTGAGATGGATTATTTAATTTCAATTTTTATTCTTGTGTATAAATTATTGGTCATTCATGAGTAGTCTCTTAACTTAGTTTCTTAGAGGTTAAGAAACCAAAATTTTGGTGATGGAGAAGAAGAAAAATATAGAATTGTTTTACATCTATTATACCATAATACAATGTGATTATGGTGAACAATAAATAAAATTGAGCTTAAATATTTAATTTTGGTGATTACCCATTTAGATATAATTTATTTGTCATTCATTTATAGTCTTTTAACTCTGTGGCTTACTGACGAAGAAACAAGAAATTTGGTGATGGAGAAGAATCATATTGAATATATTTACATCTAATAAACCATAATTCAATGTGAAAATGGTAAATATAAATAAATTCTAGCTTGAATTTACATTTTAGTAATTACCTATTTTATAAGAAAATATGTCATGGATTATAGCCTTTTAACTTTGTTTTTTACTGGGGGAAAAACCTAAAATTATGTGGAGTAGGAAAATAAAATATAATTAATTTTTTACATCTACTATAGTCTATTATGTTTTTTGCATAGTGACAGAAAACCTAAAACTTTTGGATGGTGAAGAAAAATATTGAACATTTTTAGATGTAATATACCATAAGTCAATTTTAATTCGGTGAATACAAAGAATATTGAGCTTGATTATTTAATTTCAATTGTTATTCTTGTGTATAAATTATGGGTCATTCATTTGTAGTCTCTTAACTTAGTTTCTCAGAGGTTAAGAAACCAAAATTTTGGTGATGGAGAAGAAGAAAAATATAGAATTGTTTTACATCTATTATACCATAATACAATGTGATTATGGTGAACACAAATAAAATTGAGCTTAAATATTTAATTTTGGTGATTACCCATTTAGATATAATTTATTTGTCATTCATTTATAGTCTTTTAACTCTGTGGCTTACTGACGAAGAAACAAGATATTTGGTGATGGAGAAGAATCATATTGAATATATTTACATCTAATAAACCATAATTCAATGTGAAAATGGTAAATATTAATAAATTCAAGCTTGAATTTACATTTTAGTTATTACGTATTTTATAAGAAAATATTTCATGCATTATAGCCTTTTAACTTTGTTTTTTACTGGGGGAAAAACCTAAAGTTATGTGGAGTAGTAAAATAAAATATAATTAATTTTTTACATCTACTATAGTCTATTATGTTTTTTGCATAGTGACAGAAAACCTAAAACTTTTGGATGGTGAAGAAAAATATTGAACATTTTTAGATGTAATATACCATAAGTCAATTTTAATTCGGTGCATACAATGAATATTGAGCTTGATTATTTAATTTCAATTGTTATGCATGTGTATAAATTATGGGTCATTCATTTGTATCCTCTTAACTTAGTTTCTCAGAGGTTAAGAAACCAAAATTTTGGTGATGGAGAAGAAGAAAAATGTAGAATTGTTTTACATCTATTATACCATAATACAATGTGATTATGGTGAACACAAATAAAATTGAGCTTAAATATTTAATTTTGGTGATTACCCATTTAGATATAATTTATTTCTCATTCATTTATAGTCTTTTAACTCTGTGGCTTACTGACGAAGAAACAAGAAATTTGGTGATGGTGAAGAATCATATTGAATATATTTACATCTAATAAACCATAATTCAATGTGAAAATGGTAAATATTAGTAAATTCAAGCTTGAATTTACATTTTAGTTATTACGTATTTTATAAGAAAATATTTCATGCATTATAGCCTTTTAACTTTGTTTTTTACTGGGGGAAAAACCTAAAGTTATGTGGAGTAGTAAAATAAAATATAATTAATTTTTTACATCTACTATAGTCTATTATGTTTTTTGCATAGTGACAGAAAACCTAAAACTTTTGGATGGTGAAGAAAAATATTGAACATTTTTAGATGTAATATACCATAAGTCAATTTTAATTCGGTGCATACAAAGAATATTGAGCTTGATTATTTAATTTCAATTGTTATGCATGTGTATAAATTATGGGTCATTCATTTGTAGTCTCTTAACTTAGTTTCTCAGAGGTTAAGAAACCAAAATTTTGGTGATGGAGAAGAAGAAAAATATAGAATTGTTTTACATCTGTTATACCATAATACAATGTGATTATGGTGAACACAAATAAAATTGAGCTTAAATGTTTAATTTTGGTGATTACCCATTTAGATATAATTTATTTCTCATTCATTTATAGTCTTTTAACTCTGTGGCTTACTGACAAAGAAACAAGAAATTTGGTGATGGAGAAGAATCATATTGAATATATTTACATCTAATAAACCATAATTCAATGTGAAAATGGTAAATATAAATAAATTCTAGCTTGAATTTACATTTTAGTTATTACGTATTTTATAAGAAAATATGTCATGGATTATAGCCTTTTAACTTTGTTTTTTACAGGGGGAAAAACCTAAAATTATTTGGAGTAGAAAAATAAAATATAATTAATTTTTTACATCTACTATAGTCTATTATGTTTTTTGCATAGTGACAGAAAACCTAAAATTTTGGATGGTGAAGAAAAATATTGAACATTTTTAGATGTAATATACCATAAGTCAATTTTAATTCGGTGCATACAAAGAATATTGAGCTTGATTATTTAATTTCAATTGTTATGCATGTGTATAAATTATGGGTCATTCATTTGTATCCTCTTAACTTAGTTTCTCAGAGGTTAAGAAACCAAAATTTTGGTGATGGGGAAGAAGAAAAATGTAGAATTGTTTTACATCTATTATACCATAATACAATGTGATTATGGTGAACACAAATAAAATTGAGCTTACATATTTAATTTTGGTGATTACCCATTTAGATATAATTTATTTGTCATTCACTTATAGTCTTTTAACTCTGTGGCTTACTGACGAAGAAACAAGAAATTTTGTGATGGAGAAGAATCATATTGAATATATTTACATCTAATAAACCATACTTCAATGTGAAAATGGTAAATATTAATAAATTCAAGCTTGAATTTACATTTTAGTTATTACGTATTTTATAAGAAAATATTTCATGCATTATAGCCTTTTAACTTTGTTTTTTACTGGGGGAAAAACCTAAAATTATGTGGAGTAGTAAAATAAAATATAATTAATTTTTTACATCTTCTATAGTCTATTATGTTTTTTGCATAGTGACAGAAAACCTAAAACTTTTGGATGGTGTAGAAAAATATTGAACATTTTTATATGTAATATACCATAAGTCAATTTTAATTCGGTGCATACAAAGAATATTGAGCTTGATTATTTAATTTCAATTGTTATGCATGTGTATAAATTATGGGTCATTCATTTGTATCCTCTTAACTTAGTTTCTCAGAGGTTAAGAAACCAAAATTTTGGTGATGGAGAAGAAGAAAAATGTAGAATTGTTTTACATCTATTATACCATAATACAATGTGATTATGGTGAACACAAATAAAATTGAGCTTAAATATTTAATTTTGGTGATTACCCATTTAGATATAATTTATTTCTCATTCATTTATAGTCTTTTAACTCTGTGGCTTACTGACGAAGAAACAAGAAATTTGGTGATGGAGAAGAATCATATTGAATATATTTACATCTAATAAACCATAATTCAATGTGAAAATGGTAAATATAAATAAATTCTAGCTTGAATTTACATTTTAGTTATTACGTATTTTATAAGAAAATATGTCATGGATTATAGCCTTTTAACTTTGTTTTTTACTGGGGGAAAAAACTAAAATTATGTGGAGTAGGAAAATAAAATATAATTAATTTTTTACATCTACTATAGTCTATTATGTTTTTTGCATAGTGACAGAAAACCTAAAACTTTTGGATGGTGAAGAAAAATATTGAACATTTTTAGATGTAATATACCATAAGTCAATTTTAATTCGGTGAATACAAAGAATATTGAGATGGATTATTTAATTTCAATTTTTATTCTTGTGTATAAATTATTGGTCATTCATGAGTAGTCTCTTAACTTAGTTTCTTAGAGGTTAAGAAACCAAAATTTTGGTGATGGAGAAGAAGAAAAATATAGAATTGTTTTACATCTATTATACCATAATACAATGTGATTATGGTGAACAATAAATAAAATTGAGCTTAAATATTTAATTTTGGTGATTACCCATTTAGATATAATTTATTTGTCATTCATTTATAGTCTTTTAACTCTGTGGCTTACTGACGAAGAAACAAGAAATTTGGTGATGGAGAAGAATCATATTGAATATATTTACATCTAATAAACCATAATTCAATGTGAAAATGGTAAATATAAATAAATTCTAGCTTGAATTTACATTTTAGTTATTACGTATTTTATAAGAAAATATTTCATGCATTATAGCCTTTTAACTTTGTTTTTTACTGGGGGAAAAACCTAAAATTATGTGGAGTAGTAAAATAAAATATAATTAATTTTTTACATCTACTATAGTCTATTATGTTTTTTGCATAGTGACAGAAAACCTAAAACTTTTGGATGGTGAAGAAAAATATTGAACATTTTTAGATGTAATATACCATAAGTCAATTTTAATTCGGTGCATACAAAGAATATTGAGCTTGATTATTTAATTTCAATTGTTATGCATGTGTATAAATTATGGGTCATTCATTTGTATCCTCTTAACTTAGTTTCTCAGAGGTTAAGAAACCAAAATTTTGGTGATGGAGAAGAAGAAAAATGTAGAATTGTTTTACATCTATTATACCATAATACAATGTGATTATGGTGAACACAAATAAAATTGAGCTTAAATATTTAATTTTGGTGATTACCCATTTAGATATAATTTATTTCTCATTCATTTATAGTCTTTTAACTCTGTGGCTTACTGACGAAGAAACAAGAAATTTGGTGATGGAGAAGAATCATATTGAATATATTTACATCTAATAAACCATAATTCAATGTGAAAATGGTAAATATAAATAAATTCTAGCTTGAATTTACATTTTAGTTATTACGTATTTTATAAGAAAATATGTCATGGATTATAGCCTTTTAACTTTGTTTTTTACTGGGGGAAAAAACTAAAATTATGTGGAGTAGGAAAATAAAATATAATTAATTTTTTACATCTACTATAGTCTATTATGTTTTTTGCATAGTGACAGAAAACCTAAAACTTTTGGATGGTGAAGAAAAATATTGAACATTTTTAGATGTAATATACCATAAGTCAATTTTAATTCGGTGAATACAAAGAATATTGAGATGGATTATTTAATTTCAATTTTTATTCTTGTGTATAAATTATTGGTCATTCATGAGTAGTCTCTTAACTTAGTTTCTTAGAGGTTAAGAAACCAAAATTTTGGTGATGGAGAAGAAGAAAAATATAGAATTGTTTTACATCTATTATACCATAATACAATGTGATTATGGTGAACAATAAATAAAATTGAGCTTAAATATTTAATTTTGGTGATTACCCATTTAGATATAATTTATTTGTCATTCATTTATAGTCTTTTAACTCTGTGGCTTACTGACGAAGAAACAAGAAATTTGGTGATGGAGAAGAATCATATTGAATATATTTACATCTAATAAACCATAATTCAATGTGAAAATGGTAAATATAAATAAATTCTAGCTTGAATTTACATTTTAGTAATTACCTATTTTATAAGAAAATATGTCATGGATTATAGCCTTTTAACTTTGTTTTTTACTGGGGGAAAAAACTAAAATTATGTGGAGTAGGAAAATAAAATATAATTAATTTTTTACATCTACTATAGTCTATTATGTTTTTTGCATAGTGACAGAAAACCTAAAACTTTTGGATGGTGAAGAAAAATATTGAACATTTTTAGATGTAATATACCATAAGTCAATTTTAATTCGGTGAATACAAAGAATATTGAGATGGATTATTTAATTTCAATTTTTATTCTTGTGTATAAATTATTGGTCATTCATGAGTAGTCTCTTAACTTAGTTTCTTAGAGGTTAAGAAACCAAAATTTTGGTGATGGAGAAGAAGAAAAATATAGAATTGTTTTACATCTATTATACCATAATACAATGTGATTATGGTGAACAATAAATAAAATTGAGCTTAAATATTTAATTTTGGTGATTACCCATTTAGATATAATTTATTTGTCATTCATTTATAGTCTTTTAACTCTGTGGCTTACTGACGAAGAAACAAGAAATTTGGTGATGGAGAAGAATCATATTGAATATATTTACATCTAATAAACCATAATTCAATGTGAAATGGTAAATATTAATAAATTCAAGCTTGAATTTACATTTTAGTTATTACGTATTTTATAAGAAAATATTTCATGCATTATAGCCTTTTAACTTTGTTTTTTACTGGGGGAAAAACCTAAAGTTATGTGGAGTAGTAAAATAAAATATAATTAATTTTTTACATCTACTATAGTCTATTATGTTTTTTGCATAGTGACAGAAAACCTAAAACTTTTGGATGGTGAAGAAAAATATTGAACATTTTTAGATGTAATATACCATAAGTCAATTTTAATTCGGTGCATACAAAGAATATTGAGCTTGATTATTTAATTTCAATTGTTATGCATGTGTATAAATTATGGGTCATTCATTTGTATCCTCTTAACTTAGTTTCTCAGAGGTTAAGAAACCAAAATTTTGGTGATGGAGAAGAAGAAAAATGTAGAATTGTTTTACATCTATTATACCATAATACAATGTGATTATGGTGAACACAAATAAAATTGAGCTTAAATATTTAATTTTGGTGATTACCCATTTAGATATAATTTATTTCTCATTCATTTATAGTCTTTTAACTCTGTGGCTTACTGACGAAGAAACAAGAAATTTGGTGATGGAGAAGAATCATATTGAATATATTTACATCTAATAAACCATAATTCAATGTGAAAATGGTAAATATAAATAAATTCTAGCTTGAATTTACATTTTAGTTATTACGTATTTTATAAGAAAATATGTCATGGATTATAGCCTTTTAACTTTGTTTTTTACTGGGGGAAAAAACTAAAATTATGTGGAGTAGGAAAATAAAATATAATTAATTTTTTACATCTACTATAGTCTATTATGTTTTTTGCATAGTGACAGAAAACCTAAAACTTTTGGATGGTGAAGAAAAATATTGAACATTTTTAGATGTAATATACCATAAGTCAATTTTAATTCGGTGAATACAAAGAATATTGAGATGGATTATTTAATTTCAATTTTTATTCTTGTGTATAAATTATTGGTCATTCATGAGTAGTCTCTTAACTTAGTTTCTTAGAGGTTAAGAAACCAAAATTTTGGTGATGGAGAAGAAGAAAAATATAGAATTGTTTTACATCTATTATACCATAATACAATGTGATTATGGTGAACAATAAATAAAATTGAGCTTAAATATTTAATTTTGGTGATTACCCATTTAGATATAATTTATTTGTCATTCATTTATAGTCTTTTAACTCTGTGGCTTACTGACGAAGAAACAAGAAATTTGGTGATGGAGAAGAATCATATTGAATATATTTACATCTAATAAACCATAATTCAATGTGAAAATGGTAAATATAAATAAATTCTAGCTTGAATTTACATTTTAGTAATTACCTATTTTATAAGAAAATATGTCATGGATTATAGCCTTTTAACTTTGTTTTTTACTGGGGGAAAAAACTAAAATTATGTGGAGTAGGAAAATAAAATATAATTAATTTTTTACATCTACTATAGTCTATTATGTTTTTTGCATAGTGACAGAAAACCTAAAACTTTTGGATGGTGAAGAAAAATATTGAACATTTTTAGATGTAATATACCATAAGTCAATTTTAATTCGGTGCATACAAAGAATATTGAGCTTGATTATTTAATTTCAATTGTTATGCATGTGTATAAATTATGGGTCATTCATTTGTATCCTCTTAACTTAGTTTCTCAGAGGTTAAGAAACCAAAATTTTGGTGATGGAGAAGAAGAAAAATGTAGAATTGTTTTACATCTATTATACCATAATACAATGTGATTATGGTGAACACAAATAAAATTGAGCTTAAATATTTAATTTTGGTGATTACCCATTTAGATATAATTTATTTCTCATTCATTTATAGTCTTTTAACTCTGTGGCTTACTGACGAAGAAACAAGAAATTTGGTGATGGAGAAGAATCATATTGAATATATTTACATCTAATAAACCATAATTCAATGTGAAAATGGTAAATATTAATAAATTCAAGCTTGAATTTACATTTTAGTTATTACGTATTTTATAAGAAAATATTTCATGCATTATAGCCTTTTAACTTTGTTTTTTACTGGGGGAAAAACCTAAAGTTATGTGGAGTAGTAAAATAAAATATAATTAATTTTTTACATCTACTATAGTCTATTATGTTTTTTGCATAGTGACAGAAAACCTAAAACTTTTGGATGGTGAAGAAAAATATTGAACATTTTTAGATGTAATATACCATAAGTCAATTTTAATTCGGTGCATACAAAGAATATTGAGCTTGATTATTTAATTTCAATTGTTATGCATGTGTATAAATTATGGGTCATTCATTTGTAGTCTCTTAACTTAGTTTCTCAGAGGTTCTTGACACAAAATTTTGGTGATGGAGAAGAAGAAAAATATAGAATTGTTTTACATCTATTATATCATAATACAATGTGATTATGGTGAACACAAATAAAATTGAGCTTAAATATTTAATTTTAGTGATTACCCATTTAGATATAATTTATTTCTCATTCATTTATAGTCTTTTAACTCTGTGGCTTACTGACGAAGAAACAAGAAATTTGGTGATGGAGAAGAATCATATTGAATATATTTACATCTAATAAACCATAATTCAATGTGAAAATGGTAAATATAAATAAATTCTAGCTTGAATTTACATTTTAGTTATTACGTATTTTATAAGAAAATATTTCATGCATTATAGCCTTTTAACTTTGTTTTTTACTGGGGGAAAAACCTAAAGTTATGTGGAGTAGTAAAATAAAATATAATTAATTTTTTACATCTACTATAGTCTATTATGTTTTTTGCATAGTGACAGAAAACCTAAAACTTTTGGATGGTGAAGAAAAATATTGAACATTTTTAGATGTAATATACCATAAGTCAATTTTAATTCGGTGCATACAAAGAATATTGAGCTTGATTATTTAATTTCAATTGTTATGCATGTGTATAAATTATGGGTCATTCATTTGTATCCTCTTAACTTAGTTTCTCAGAGGTTAAGAAACCAAAATTTTGGTGATGGAGAAGAAGAAAAATGTAGAATTGTTTTACATCTATTATACCATAATACAATGTGATTATGGTGAACACAAATAAAATTGAGCTTAAATATTTAATTTTGGTGATTACCCATTTAGATATAATTTATTTCTCATTCATTTATAGTCTTTTAACTCTGTGGCTTACTGACGAAGAAACAAGAAATTTGGTGATGGAGAAGAATCATATTGAATATATTTACATCTAATAAACCATAATTCAATGTGAAAATGGTAAATATTAATAAATTCAAGCTTGAATTTACATTTTAGTTATTACGTATTTTATAAGAAAATATTTCATGCATTATAGCCTTTTAACTTTGTTTTTTACTGGGGGAAAAACCTAAAGTTATGTGGAGTAGTAAAATAAAATATAATTAATTTTTTACATCTACTATAGTCTATTATGTTTCTTGCATAGTGACAGAAAACCTAAAACTTTTGGATGGTGAAGAAAAATATTGAACATTTTTAGATGTAATATACCATAAGTCAATTTTAATTCGGTGCATACAAAGAATATTGAGCTTGATTATTTAATTTCAATTGTTATGCATGTGTATAAATTATGGGTCATTCATTTGTAATCTCTTAACTTAGTTTCTCAGAGGTTAAGAAACCAAAATTTTGGTGATGGAGAAGAAGAAAAATATAGAATTGTTTTACATCTATTATATCATAATACAATGTGATTATGGTGAACACAAATAAAATTGAGCTTAAATATTTAATTTTGGTGATTACCCATTTAGATATAATTTATTTCTCATTCATTTATAGTCTTTTCACTCTGTGGCTTACTGACGAAGAAACAAGAAATTTGGTGATGGAGAAGAATCATATTGAATATATTTACATCTAATAAACCATAATTCAATGTGAAAATGGTAAATATAAATAAATTCTAGCTTGAATTTACATTTTAGTTATTACGTATTTTATAAGAAAATATTTCATGCATTATAGCCTTTTAACTTTGTTTTTTACTGGGGGAAAAACCTAAAGTTATGTGGAGTAGTAAAATAAAATATAATTAATTTTTTACATCTACTATAGTCTATTATGTTTTTTGCATAGTGACAGAAAACCTAAAACTTTTGGATGGTGAAGAAAAATATTGAACATTTTTAGATGTAATATACCATAAGTCAATTTTAATTCGGTGCATACAAAGAATATTGAGCTTGATTATTTAATTTCAATTGTTATGCATGTGTATAAATTATGGGTCATTCATTTGTATCCTCTTAACTTAGTTTCTCAGAGGTTAAGAAACCAAAATTTTGGTGATGGAGAAGAAGAAAAATGTAGAATTGTTTTACATCTATTATACCATAATACAATGTGATTATGGTGAACACAAATAAAATTGAGCTTAAATATTTAATTTTGGTGATTACCCATTTAGATATAATTTATTTCTCATTCATTTATAGTCTTTTAACTCTGTGGCTTACTGACGAAGAAACAAGAAATTTGGTGATGGAGAAGAATCATATTGAATATATTTACATCTAATAAACCATAATTCAATGTGAAAATGGTAAATATTAATAAATTCAAGCTTGAATTTACATTTTAGTTATTACGTATTTTATAAGAAAATATTTCATGCATTATAGCCTTTTAACTTTGTTTTTTACTGGGGGAAAAACCTAAAGTTATGTGGAGTAGTAAAATAAAATATAATTAATTTTTTACATCTACTATAGTCTATTATGTTTCTTGCATAGTGACAGAAAACCTAAAACTTTTGGATGGTGAAGAAAAATATTGAACATTTTTAGATGTAATATACCATAAGTCAATTTTAATTCGGTGCATACAAAGAATATTGAGCTTGATTATTTAATTTCAATTGTTATGCATGTGTATAAATTATGGGTCATTCATTTGTAGTCTCTTAACTTAGTTTCTCAGAGGTTAAGAAACCAAAATTTTGGTGATGGAGAAGAAGAAAAATATAGAATTGTTTTACATCTATTATATCATAATACAATGTGATTATGGTGAACACAAATAAAATTGAGCTTAAATATTTAATTTTGGTGATTACCCATTTAGATATAATTTATTTCTCATTCATTTATAGTCTTTTAACTCTGTGGCTTACTGACGAAGAAACAAGAAATTTGGTGATGGAGAAGAATCATATTGAATATATTTACATCTAATAAACCATAATTCAATGTGAAAATGGTAAATATAAATAAATTCTAGCTTGAATTTACATTTTAGTTATTACGTATTTTATAAGAAAATATTTCATGCATTATAGCCTTTTAACTTTGTTTTTTACTGGGGGAAAAACCTAAAGTTATGTGGAGTAGTAAAATAAAATATAATTAATTTTTTACATCTACTATAGTCTATTATGTTTTTTGCATAGTGACAGAAAACCTAAAACTTTTGGATGGTGAAGAAAAATATTGAACATTTTTAGATGTAATATACCATAAGTCAATTTTAATTCGGTGCATACAAAGAATATTGAGCTTGATTATTTAATTTCAATTGTTATGCATGTGTATAAATTATGGGTCATTCATTTGTATCCTCTTAACTTAGTTTCTCAGAGGTTAAGAAACCAAAATTTTGGTGATGGAGAAGAAGAAAAATGTAGAATTGTTTTACATCTATTATACCATAATACAATGTGATTATGGTGAACACAAATAAAATTGAGCTTAAATATTTAATTTTGGTGATTACCCATTTAGATATAATTTATTTCTCATTCATTTATAGTCTTTTAACTCTGTGGCTTACTGACGAAGAAACAAGAAATTTGGTGATGGAGAAGAATCATATTGAATATATTTACATCTAATAAACCATAATTCAATGTGAAAATGGTAAATATTAATAAATTCAAGCTTGAATTTACATTTTAGTTATTACGTATTTTATAAGAAAATATTTCATGCATTATAGCCTTTTAACTTTGTTTTTTACTGGGGGAAAAACCTAAAGTTATGTGGAGTAGTAAAATAAAATATAATTAATTTTTTACATCTACTATAGTCTATTATGTTTTTTGCATAGTGACAGAAAACCTAAAACTTTTGGATGGTGAAGAAAAATATTGAACATTTTTAGATGTAATATACCATAAGTCAATTTTAATTCGGTGCATACAAAGAATATTAAGCTTGATTATTTAATTTCAATTGTTATGCATGTGTATAAATTATGGGTCATTCATTTGTAGTCTCTTAACTTAGTTTCTCAGAGGTTAAGAAACCAAAATTTTGGTGATGGAGAAGAAGAAAAATATAGAATTGTTTTACATCTATTATATCATAATACAATGTGATTATGGTGAACACAAATAAAATTGAGCTTAAATATTTAATTTTGGTGATTAACCATTTAGATATAATTTATTTCTCATTCATTTATAGTCTTTTAACTCTGTGGCTTACTGACGAAGAAACAAGAAATTTGGTGATGGAGAAGAATCATATTGAATATATTTACATCTAATAAACCATAATTCAATGTGAAAATGGTAAATATAAATAAATTCTAGCTTGAATTTACATTTTAGTTATTACGTATTTTATAAGAAAATATGTCATGGATTATAGCCTTTTAACTTTGTTTTTTACAGGGGGAAAAACCTAAAATTATTTGGAGTAGAAAAATAAAATATAATTAATTTTTTACATCTACTATAGTCTATTGTGTTTTTTGCATAGTGATAGAAAACCTAAAATTTTGGATGGTGAAGAAAAATATTGAACATTTTTAGATGTAATATACCATAAGTCAATTTTAATTCGGTGCATACAAAGAATATTGAGCTTGATTATTTAATTTCAATTGTTATGCATGTGTATAAATTATGGGTCATTCATTTGTATCCTCTTAACTTAGTTTCTCAGAGGTTAAGAAACCAAAATTTTGGTGATGGAGAAGAAGAAAAATGTAGAATTGTTTTACATCTATTATACCATAATACAATGTGATTATGGTGAACACAAATAAAATTGAGCTTAAATATTTAATTTTGGTGATTACCCATTTAGATATAATTTATTTCTCATTCATTTATAGTCTTTTAACTCTGTGGCTTACTGACGAAGAAACAAGAAATTTGGTGATGGAGAAGAATCATATTGAATATATTTACATCTAATAAACCATACTTCAATGTGAAAATGAGAAATATTAATAAATTCAAGCTTGAATTTACATTTTAGTTATTACGTATTTTATAAGAAAATATTTCATGCATTATAGCCTTTTAACTTTGTTTTTTACTGGGGGAAAAACCTAAAGTTATGTGGAGTAGTAAAATAAAATATAATTAATTTTTTACATCTACTATAGTCTATTATGATTTTTGCATAGTGACAGAAAACCTAAAACTTTTGGATGGTGAAGAAAAATATTGAACATTTTTAGATGTAATATACCATAAGTCAATTTTAATTCGGTGCATACAAAGAATATTGAGCTTGATTATTTAATTTCAATTGTTATGCATGTGTATAAATTATGGGTCATTCATTTGTAATCTCTTAACTTAGTTTCTCAGAGGTTAAGAAACCAAAATTTTGGTGATGGAGAAGAAGAAAAATATAGAATTGTTTTACATCTATTATATCATAATACAATGTGATTATGGTGAACACAAATAAAATTGAGCTTAAATATTTAATTTTGGTGATTACCCATTTAGATATAATTTATTTCTCATTCATTTATAGTCTTTTCACTCTGTGGCTTACTGACGAAGAAACAAGAAATTTGGTGATGGAGAAGAATCATATTGAATATATTTACATCTAATAAACCATAATTCAATGTGAAAATGGTAAATATAAATAAATTCTAGCTTGAATTTACATTTTAGTTATTACGTATTTTATAAGAAAATATGTCATGGATTATAGCCTTTTAACTTTGTTTTTTACAGGGGGAAAAACCTAAAATTATTTGGAGTAGAAAAATAAAATATAATTAATTTTTTACATCTACTATAGTCTATTATGTTTTTTGCATAGTGATAGAAAACCTAAAATTTTGGATGGTGAAGAAAAATATTGAACATTTTTAGATGTAATATACCATAAGTCAATTTTAATTCGGTGCATACAAAGAATATTGAGCTTGATTATTTAATTTCAATTGTTATGCATGTGTATAAATTATGGGTCATTCATTTGTATCCTCTTAACTTAGTTTCTCAGAGGTTAAGAAACCAAAATTTTGGTGATGGAGAAGAAGAAAAATGTAGAATTGTTTTACATCTATTATACCATAATACAATGTGATTATGGTGAACACAAATAAAATTGAGCTTAAATATTTAATTTTGGTGATTACCCATTTAGTTATAATTTATTTCTCATTCATTTATAGTCTTTTAACTCTGTGGCTTACTGACGAAGAAACAAGAAATTTGGTGATGGAGAAGAATCATATTGAATATATTTACATCTAATAAACCATACTTCAATGTGAAAATGGTAAATATTAATAAATTCAAGCTTGAATTTACATTTTAGTTATTACGTATTTTATAAGAAAATATTTCATGCATTATAGCCTTTTAACTTTGTTTTTTACTGGGGGAAAAACCTAAAATTATGTGGAGTAGTAAAATAAAATATAATTAATTTTTTTCATCTTCTATAGTCTATTATGTTTTTTGCATAGTGACAGAAAACCTAAAACTTTTGGATGGTGAAGAAAAATATTGAACATTTTTATATGTAATATACCATAAGTCAATTTTAATTCGGTGCATACAAAGAATATTGAGCTTGATTATTTAATTTCAATTGTTATGCATGTGTATAAATTATGGGTCATTCATTTGTAGTCTCTTAACTTAGTTTCTCAGAGGTTAAGAAACCAAAATTTTGGTGATGGAGAAGAAGAAAAATATAGAATTGTTTTACATCTATTATACCATAATACAATGTGATTATGGTGAACACAAATAAAACTGACCTTAAATATTTAATTTTGGTTATTACCCATTTAGATATAATTTATTTGTCATTCATTTATAGTCTTTTAACTCTGTGGCTTACTGACGAAGAAATAAGAAATTTGGTGATGGGGAAGAATCATATTGAATATATTTACATCTAATAAACCATAATTCAATGTGAAAATGGTAAATATAAAAAAATTCTAGGTTGAATTTACATTTTAGTTATTACGTATTTTATAAGAAAATATGTCATGGATTATAGCCTTTTAACTTTGTTTTTTACAGGGGGAAAAACCTAAAATTATTTGGAGTAGAAAAATAAAATATAATTAATTTTTTACATCTACTATAGTCTATTATGTTTTTTGCATAGTGATAGAAAACCTAAAATTTTGGATGGATGGTGAAGAAAAATATTGAACATTTTTAGATGTAATATACCATAAGTCAATTTTAATTCGGTGAATACAAACAATATTGAGCTTGATTATTTAATTTCAATTGTTATGCATGTGTATAAATTATGAGTCATTCATGAGTAGTCTCTTAACTTAGTTTCTCAAAGGTTAAGAAACAAAAGTTTTGGTGATGGAGAAGAAGAAAAATATAGAATTTTTTTACATCTATTATACCATAATACAATGTGATTATTGTGAACACAAATAAAACTGACCTTAAATATTTAATTTTGGTTATTTTCCATTTAGATATAATTTATTTGTCATTCATTTATAGTCTTTTAACTCCGTGGCTTACTGACGAAGAAACAAGAAATTTGGTGATGGAGAAGAATCATATTGAATATATTTACATCTAATAAACCATACTTCAATGTGAAAATGGCAAATATTAATAAATTCAAGCTTGAATTTACATTTTAGTTATTACGTATTTTATAAGAAAATATTTCATGCATTATAGCCTTTTAACTTTGTTTTTTACTGGGGGAAAAACCTAAAATTATGTGGAGTAGTAAAATAAAATATAATTAATTTTTTACATCTACTATAGTCAATTATGTTTTTTGCATAGTGACAGAAAACCTAAAACTTTTGGATGGTGAAGAAAAATATTGAACATTTTTAGATGTAATATACCATAAGTCAATTTTAATTCGGTGAATACAAAGAATATTGAGCTTGATTATTTAATTTCAATTGTTATGCATGTGTATAAATTATGGGTCATTCATTTGTAGTCTCTTAACTTAGTTTCTCAGAGGTTAAGAAACAAAAGTTTTGGTGATGGAAAAGAAGAAATATTATAGAATTATTTTACATATATTATACCATAATACAATGTGATTATTGTGAACACAAATAAAATTGAGCTTAAATATTTAATTTTGGTGATTACCCATTTAGATATAATTTATTTGTCATTCATTTATCGTCTTTTAACTCTGTGGCTTACTGACGAAGAAACAAGAAATTTGGTGATGGAGAAGAATCATATTGAATATATTTACATCTAATAAACCATAATTCAATGTGAAAATGATAAATATAAATAAATTCTAGCTTGAATTTACATTTTAGTTATTACGTATTTTAAAAGAAAATATGTCATGGATTATAACCTTTTAACTTTGTTTTTTACTGGGGAAAAACCTAAAATTATGTGGAGTAGGAAAATAAAATATAATTAATTTTTTTACATCTACTATAGTCTATTATGTTTTTTGCATAGTGATAGAAAACCTAAAACTTTGGGATGGTGAAGAAAAATATTGAACATTTTTAGATCTAATATACCATTAGTCAATTTTAATTCGGTGAATACAAACAATATTGAGCTTGCTTATTTAATTTCAATTCTTATTCTTGTGTATAAATTATGGGTCATTCATTTGTAGTCTCTTAACTTAGTTTCTCAGAGGTTAAGAAACCAAAATTTTGGTGATGGAGAAGAACAAAAATATAGAATTGTTTTACATCTATTATACCATAATATAATGTGATTATGGTGAACACAAATAAAACTGAGCTTAAATATTTAATTTTGGTGATTACCCATTTAGATATAATTTATTTGTCATTCATTTATAGTCTTTTAACTCCGTGGCTTACTGACGAAGAAACAAGAAATTTGGTGATGGAGAAGAATCATATTGAATATATTTACATCTAATAAACCATACTTCAATGTGAAAATGGTAAATATAAATAAATTCTAGCTTTAATTTACATTTTAGTTATTACGTATTTTATAAGAAAATATGTCATGGATTATAGCCTTTTAACTTCGTTTTTTACTGGGGGAAAAACCTAAAATTATGTGGAGTAGGAAAATAAAATATAATTAATTTTTTACATCTACTATAGTCTATTATGTTTTTTGCATAGTGACAGAAAACCTAAAACTTTTGGATGGTGAAGAAAAATATTGAACATTTTTAGATGTAATCTACCATAAGTCAATTTTAATTCGGTGAATACAAAGAATATTGAGCTTGATTATTTAATTTCAATTGTTATGCATGTGTATAAATTATGGGTCATTCATTTGTAGTCTCTTAACTTAGTTTCTCAGAGGTTAAGAAACAAAAGTTTTGGTGATGGAAAAGAAGAAATATATAGAATTATTTTACATATATTATACCATAATACAATGTGATTATTGTGAACACAAATAAAATTGAGCTTAAATATTTAATTTTGGAGATTACCAATTTAGATATAATTTATTTGTCATTCATTTATAGTCTTTTAACTCTGTGGCTTACTGACGAAGAAATAAGAAATTTGGTGATGGAGAAGAATCATATTGAATATATTTACATCTAATAAACCATAATTCAATGTGAAAATGGTAAATATAAATAAATTCTAGCTTGAATTTACATTTTAGTTATTACGTATTTTATAAGAAAATATGTCATGGATTATAACCTTTTAACTTTGTTTTTTACCGGGGGAAAAACCTAAAATTATGTGGAGTAGGAAAATAAAATATAATTAATTTTTTACATCAACTATAGTCTATTATGTTTTTTGCATAGTGATAGAAAACCTAAAACTTTGGGATGGTGAAGAAAAATATTGAACATTTTTAGATCTAATATACCATTAGTCAATTTTAATTCGGTGAATACAAACAATATTGAGCTTGATTATTTAATTTCAATTCTTATTCTTGTGTATAAATTATGTGTCATTCATTTGTAGTCTCTTAACTTAGTTTCTCAGAGGTTAAGAAACCAAAATTTTGGTGATGGAGAAGAAGAAAAATATAGAATTGTTTTACATCTATTATACCATAATATAATGTGATTATGGTGAACACAAATAAAACTGAGCTTAAATATTTAATTTTGGTGATTACCCATTTAGATATAATTTATTTGTCATTCATTTATAGTGTTTTAACTTTGTGGCTTACTGACGAAGAAACAAGAAATTTGGTGATGGAGAAGAATCATATTGAATATATTTACATCTAATAAACCATAATTCAATGTGAAAATGGTAAATATAAATAAATTCAAGCTTGAATTTTCATTTTAGTTATTACGTATTTTATAAGAAAATATGTCATGGATTATAGCCTTTTAACTTTGTTTTTTACTGGGGGAAAAACCTAAAATTATGTGGAGAAGGAAAATAAAATATAATTAATTTTTTACATCTACTATAGTCTATTATGTTTTTTGCATAGTGATAGAAAACCTAAAACTTTGGGATGGTGAAGAAAAATATTGAACATTTTTAGATGTAATATACCATAAGTCAATTTTAATTCGGTGAATACAAACAATATTGAGCTTGATTATTTAATTTCAATTGTTATGCATGTGTATATATTATGGGTCATTCATTTGTAGTCTCTTAACTTAGTTTCTCAGAGGTTAAGAAACAAAAGTTTTGGTGATGGAAAAGAAGAAATATATAGAATTGTTTTAAATATACTATACCATAATACAATGTGATTATTGTGAACACAAATAAAATTGAGCTTAAATATTTAATTTTGGTGATTACCCATTGAGATATAATTTATTTGTCATTCATTTATAGTCTTTTAACTCTGTGGCTTACTGACGAAGAAATAAGAAATTTGGTGATGGAGAAGAATCATATTGAATATATTTACATCTAATAAACCATAATTCAATGTGAAAATGGTAAATATAAATAAATTCTAGCTTGAATTTACATTTTAGTTATTACGTATTTTATAAGAAAATATGTCATGGATTATAACCTTTTAACTTTGTTTTTTACTGGGGGAAAAACCTAAAATTATGTGGAGTAGGAAAATAAAATATAATTAATTTTTTACATCTACTATAGTCTATTATGTTTTTTGCATAGTGATAGAAAACCTAAAACTTTGGGATGGTGAAGAAAAATATTGAACATTTTTAGATCTAATATACCATTAGTCAATTTTAATTCGGTGAATACAAACAATATTGAGCTTGATTATTTAATTTCAATTCTTATTCTTGTGTATAAATTATGTGTCATTCATTTGTAGTCTCTTAACTTAGTTTCTCAGAGGTTAAGAAACCAAAATTTTGGTGATGGAGAAGAAGAAAAATATAGAATTGTTTTACATCTATTATACCATAATATAATGTGATTATGGTGAACACAAATAAAACTGAGCTTAAATATTTAATTTTGGTGATTACCCATTTAGATATAATTTATTTGTCATTCATTTATAGTGTTTTAACTTTGTGGCTTACTGACGAAGAAACAAGAAATTTGGTGATGGAGAAGAATCATATTGAATATATTTACATCTAATAAACCATAATTCAATGTGAAAATGGTAAATATAAATAAATTCAAGCTTGAATTTTCATTTTAGTTATTACGTATTTTATAAGAAAATATGTCATGGATTATAGCCTTTTAACTTTGTTTTTTACTGGGGGAAAAACCTAAAATTATGTGGAGAAGGAAAATAAAATATAATTAATTTTTTACATCTACTATAGTCTATTATGTTTTTTGCATAGTGATAGAAAACCTAAAACTTTGGGATGGTGAAGAAAAATATTGAACATTTTTAGATGTAATATACCATAAGTCAATTTTAATTCGGTGAATACAAACAATATTGAGCTTGATTATTTAATTTCAATTGTTATGCATGTGTATATATTATGGGTCATTCATTTGTAGTCTCTTAACTTAGTTTCTCAGAGGTTAAGAAACAAAAGTTTTGGTGATGGAAAAGAAGAAATATATAGAATTGTTTTAAATATACTATACCATAATACAATGTGATTATTGTGAACACAAATAAAATTGAGCTTAAATATTTAATTTTGGTGATTACCCATTGAGATATAATTTATTTGTCATTCATTTATAGTCTTTTAACTCTGTGGCTTACTGACGAAGAAATAAGAAATTTGGTGATGGAGAAGAATCATATTGAATATATTTACATCTAATAAACCATAATTCAATGTGAAAATGGTAAATATAAATAAATTCTAGCTTGAATTTACATTTTAGTTATTACGTATTTTATAAGAAAATATGTCATGGATTATAACCTTTTAACTTTGTTTTTTACTGGGGGAAAAACCTAAAATTATGTGGAGTAGGAAAATAAAATATAATTAATTTTTTACATCTACTATAGTCTATTATGTTTTTTGCATAGTGATAGAAAACCTAAAACTTTGGGATGGTGAAGAAAAATATTGAACATTTTTAGATCTAATATAC
Source organism: Lathyrus sativus (assembly GCA_963859935.3). NCBI lineage: Eukaryota > Viridiplantae > Streptophyta > Magnoliopsida > Fabales > Fabaceae > Lathyrus > Lathyrus sativus. Next base: position 93,333 of record CAWUDS030004358.1, read on the forward strand.
CATTAGTCAATTTTAATTCGGTGAATACAAACAATATTGAGCTTGATTATTTAATTTCAATTCTTATTCTTGTGTATAAATTATGTGTCATTCATTTGTAGTCTCTTAACTTAGTTTCTCAGAGGTTAAGAAACCAAAATTTTGGTGATGGAGAAGAAGAAAAATATAGAATTGTTTTACATCTATTATACCATAATATAATGTGATTATGGTGAACACAAATAAAACTGAGCTTAAATATTAATTTTGGTGATTACCCATTTAGATATAATTTATTTGTCATTCATTTATAGTGTTTTAACTTTGTGGCTTACTGACGAAGAAACAAGAAATTTGGTGATGGAGAAGAATCATATTGAATATATTTACATCTAATAAACCATAATTCAATGTGAAAATGGTAAATATAAATAAATTCAAGCTTGAATTTTCATTTTAGTTATTACGTATTTTATAAGAAAATATGTCATGGATTATAGCCTTTTAACTTTGTTTTTTACTGGGGGAAAAACCTAAAATTATGTGGAGAAGGAAAATAAAATATAATTAATTTTTTACATCTACTATAGTCTATTATGTTTTTTGCATAGTGATAGAAAACCTAAAACTTTGGGATGGTGAAGAAAAATATTGAACATTTTTAGATGTAATATACCATAAGTCAATTTTAATTCGGTGAATACAAACAATATTGAGCTTGATTATTTAATTTCAATTGTTATGCATGTGTATATATTATGGGTCATTCATTTGTAGTCTCTTAACTTAGTTTCTCAGAGGTTAAGAAACAAAAGTTTTGGTGATGGAAAAGAAGAAATATATAGAATTGTTTTACATATACTATACCATAATACAATGTGATTATTGTGAACACAAATAAAATTGAGCTTAAATATTTAATTTTGGTGATTACCCATTGAGATATAATTTATTTGTCATTCATTTATAGTCTTTTAACTCTGTGGCTTACTGACGAAGAAATAAGAAATTTGGTGATGGAGAAGAATCATATTGAATATATTTACATCTAATAAACCATAATTCAATGTGAAAATGGTAAATATAAATAAATTCTAGCTTGAATTTACATTTTAGTTATTACGTATTTTATAAGAAAATATGTCATGGATTATAACCTTTTAACTTTGTTTTTTACTGGGGGAAAAACCTAAAATTATGTGGAGTAGGAAAATAAAATATAATTAATTTTTTACATCTACTATAGTCTATTATGTTTTTTGCATAGTGATAGAAAACCTAAAACTTTGGGATGGTGAAGAAAAATATTGAACATTTTTAGATCTAATATATCATTAGTCAATTTTAATTCGGTGAATACAAACAATATTGAGCTTGATTATTTAATTTCAATTCTTATTCTTGTGTATAAATTATGTGTCATTCATTTGTAGTCTCTTAACTTAGTTTCTCAGAGGTTAAGAAAACCAAAATTTTGGTGATGGAGAAGAAGAAAAATATAGAATTGTTTTACATCTATTATACCATAATATAATGTGATTATGGTGAACACAAATAAAACTGAGCTTAAATATTTAATTTTGGTGATTACCCATTTAGATATAATTTATTTGTCATTCATTTATAGTGTTTTAACTTTGTGGCTTACTGACGAAGAAACAAGAAATTTGGTGATGGAGAAGAATCATATTGAATATATTTACATCTAATAAACCATAATTCAATGTGAAAATGGTAAATATAAATAAATTCAAGCTTGAATTTTCATTTTAGTTATTACGTATTTTATAAGAAAATATGTCATGGATTATAGCCTTTTAACTTTGTTTTTTACTGGGGGAAAAACCTAAAATTATGTGGAGAAGGAAAATAAAATATAATTAATTTTTTACATCTACTATAGTCTATTATGTTTTTTGCATAGTGATAGAAAACCTAAAACTTTGGGATGGTGAAGAAAAAATATTGAACATTTTTAGATGT